>CAUYPO010068242.1:0-74130 GCA_963574435.1 Cheirogaleus major | reverse complement strand
CTAATGGAAATATCTGAATAAGATTTCCAGCTATGTCTAGGATTCTTAGTTTTTTCAGTTCACAAATTTCCTGTGTCAGAAAACAAAAGAGAGAGAAAGGTATTTTAAAATCTAACATTTAAAATCATTAGTGTTTTTTTTATGAAGTCATTGTTTCTTTTTTTTTAAATTTTTTTTTATTTCAACATATTATGGGGATACAAATATTATGGTTACGTATATTGCCCATGCCCCCCTCCCCCCTGGAGGCAGAGCTTTAAGCGTGACCATCCCCCAAACGTTGCACATCTCACTATGTTTGTATATACCCATCCCCTCCTCTCCCCTCCCACCCACCCAACACCCAATAAATGTTATTCCTATATGTCCACTTAGGTGTTGATCCATGTTTTTTTTAAGCTCGAACTTGATGGAGGTGACCGACCATCTTTTCTAATTGCCTACTCAATTACTCAATTCTTCAGCACATCTTTCCCAAGGAGATCCCTATGTTCTAGATTGCCAGACATCTTTGAGTTCTGCATTTCCTCCGACCACTCCAGGGCAATATAACATGGTAGCTATGAGTTAGACTACTTTCAAATCTCACCTCTGGCAGTTATTAACTATAACTAGCTATGGGCAAATTTCTTAATTTTTTTGTACTTCAGTTTCCCCATATCATTCCATTTGTAAAACGTAAATGTTAATAGAAGCCCCAACTTCCTATGGTTGTTGAATGGATTAAATGAGTCACTAATCTGAAGGTGCTTATTAAAGGACCTAATATGTGCACTCAATAGATATTTTCTATATTAATATAGAAAAAATCCTTGAGAAACAAAAAACAGATGTCATCCTGGAATATCGTCTCTTGACAATTCCACCAGGATTTATTAAGCATCTACCTCTTGCTCAGCACTGTGCTATCACAACCCTTTCCTTATAAAGGAAATAAAATCTGTCACTGTCTCTATCTACATGGCCAATGTGACTCTGCATTACCATAGTAACTATCTAGTTGTTATGGTGCATCTGGATTCTGGTATTCCTACTAGCAAGCAAAGAATAAGTACTTTTCAAAACCAGAAACATCAAAACATTTCACAAATTGAAAACTACTGGTATAACTTACTAAATGGTCCCAACCACTTGTAGAGGTATTTCTGAAATGTCACTCATATTATTTTGATGGCCAAACCTCTCTGTAGGGAGATGGAATGTCTCTTTAGTCATGGCTACTGTCTTCCTCTTCAGTCTTATCACATCTTATCATAGGTTGCATTCTCTGGAAGCAGATGCTGAGATGGAATTTGAGAGACTAGAGGTTTATTAGGGATCCACTCTGTAAGAGACAGGGTCAGGAAGCAGGACTGGGCAGTTGGAAGTTGAGGTGGGATCCAGACTCAAAAGAACCTTGTTCAACTGAGTGGGGAGCTCTAGAGTGGATACTGCCCATCCAAGTTGTTCTCCATCAGGCAGAAATGGCCAAGCATTTATATCCTTTCCTTGCTCAGTCACAGGATGTGGTATGCTCTAGAAAAGCATGACCTTTTCCTTGAGATCAAGAAAAGAGCTCTCTGCAGCAAAGGCAGACCCTGAAAGAGCTGACACCTGGAGGCTGTCTGCCATCACCACTCCCTACAGCTAGGCAGCAAGTCCTTGAAGGGGTATCTGCCGTGTACCACACATGTACTCCTCTTCTTAAGTCTTACATAGTTTTCCATCGCCATCATATGCTTCTTAGTATTGTATTAGCCACAGAGTGTTCAGACTCCCAATTTGTTCTCTCAGTATCCACATGTTAAGATATAAGGACTTCCCACCCTCCTTGAAAACACTTGGTAGCATTCCTTCTGTTGCTGTTGGCTCTTTCTTTTTCATGTGTTTGTTACTGTTGCCCTGACTGCTGCTGTTACTGCTGTTGATGTTTTTGTTATTGTCTTTTTTTTCTCTTTGCATCTGTACATTCCCCACAAGTCTTTAATGAAAGATTAAAAAATTACAAATAGGCCATCATGAAGTTATTGCTGAGAATGATAAGTGTTATGAAGGGTTAAGAATACAGATTTATGGGGAAAACAATAGGACATTTGGTATTAGAAGGTCAGAAAAGGCTTCCTGGGAAAAAACAAAATTCAAGCTGTGATTCTTTGAGATCTTTGGAGCATATAGTGGTCCATTAAGAAGAAACAGTTGTTTGGAATAAAGTATAAGAAGTCTGGTGTAATGGTTAATTTTAGGTGGCTATTTGACTATATCAAGGAAGTATCTAGAGAACTGGCCACGCATTACTTCTGAGTGTGTCTGTGAGGGTGTTTCCAGAGGAGACTGGTGTGTGTAAGTCGGTGGACTGAGTGGGGAAGATCTGCACTCGAAGTGTTTGGGCGCCGTCCAACAGGGCAGGGACTTGGACAGAAAAAATAAACAGCAGAGGAAAGGTGATTTCCTCCCTCTCTCCTGGGGCTAGGACACTATTCTTCTCCTGCCCTTGGACATCAGAGCTCCAGGTTCTCCAGCCTTTGGACTTCAGTGCCCACACTCCTCCCCACCCACCCCCTACCACCCACCTCCCAGGTTGTCAGGCCTCTGGCCTCCAACTGAGAATTACACCATCAGCTTCCCTAGTTCTGGGGCTTTCAGACTTGGCCTGAGCCACACTATCAGCACCCCAGGATCTCCAGCTTGCAGACAGCCTGTTGTGGGACTTCTCAGTGTCCATAATCATGTGTGCCAATTCCCTTAGAAATCCCTTCTTGTATATCCATTGATCGATGTAAATGTCTTATGGTTATGTCTCTCTGGAGAACTCTGACTAATACATCTAGTATGGCTAAGTCACAGGGTGAACAAAAAGCACTGAGGAAGGAGGAGGTCAGGTTATGAAGGGCCTTTTATGAATGCCATGTATATTAATTAATCATGAATGCCATGTGTATTAGTTAGGATTCTTTAGGTTGCAAGTGAACAGAAACTCAACCCAAATTGACAAATAGGTAAACTGACTGAGGTAACAGGGAAATTAAACAAAAAATGCTGACATTGTATATGGCTGGTTCCAGGTACTCTAAAAGGTCATCATCTCTTTCTATTGTGATAAGATCATTAAAGTTAGTCCTTCCCAAAGAGTGGCAAGATAGACACCAGCAGATCTGGACTTACATTCTTCCAAGTTAGCAATCCCAGCACAAAAAATAATACATTTATTTCTGTCATTTCAGCAAAGTTCCATCTCATTGGCCTAGCTTAAGTCATATGCCTATCTTCAAACAAATCATTATGTCCAGTGTGATGGAATATTCTAACTGGCCAGGTCTGGCCTGACCAGTGGGTCACATCAGCACTAGGCAAACCTTATAGATTAGGGAAGGGAAGATTTCACAACATCAAATCATGATATCATCGTGGGAAGAAGCAGAAATGGATGCTAGGTAGACAAAAACAACAGATGTCTGCTATGCTGTGTTGAAGAGTTTAGATTTTATATAAAGCAACCATATATGTAACGTCAACTATATACTAGGCACTGAGTTAGAGGCTAGTATTCACTACAAAAAAGAGTTTTCAGTTAAATTTAGGAAACTCTTTGTTAACAAAGTCGAGCAGCTTTAGTGCAGGACTTCTCATTACTTTAAATATGCTAATATATCTTGTGAACCTCCAAGAGGGAGTTATAGCACCTTAGTCAGTTTGGGCTGCTATAACAAAGTACTGCAGACTGACCGGTTTACAAGCAATCGAAATGTACTTCTCGCAGTTCTGGAGGCAGGAAAATCAAGTGGCAGCATAGTCAGGTTCTGGGGAGAGCCCTCTTCCAGGTGGCAGGGTGCTGACTTTTTATTGTGTCCTCACATGGCAGAAAGAAAGCTAGAGATCTCTCTGGGATACCTTTTATAAGGGAACTAATCCCATTCATCAGGGTTCCACCCTCATGATTTCATTACCTCCCAAAGGCCCCACCTCGTAATATCATCACATTGGGAGTTAGGATGATATTAGGAGATAGAGCCATTTTTCTTTTCTTTTTTTTTTTTTTTTTTGAGACAGAGTCTCACCCTTGTTGCCCCAGCTAGAGTGCCGTGGCACCAGCCTAGCTCACAGCAACCTCAAACTCCTGGGCTCAAGTGATCCTCCTGCCTTAGCCTCCAGAGTAGCTGGGACTACAGGCATGTGCCACCATGACTGGCTAATTTTTTTATATATTTTTAGTTGACCAAGTAATTTCTTTCTATTTTTAGTAGAGACAGGGTCTTGCTCTTGCTCAGGCTGGTTTCAAACTCCTGACTTTGAGTGATCCTCCCGCCTCGGCCTCCCAGAGTGCTAAGATTACAGGTGTGAGCCACCACACCAGCCTAGCCTTTAACAACAATAAATTGTTGGAGGACACAAATATTCAGTCCATAATAGCATCTTTTACCACATATTTTCTCAGAGGAATATGCAGGACTAGTGTTCTTTGGAGAATACTTTGGGAAATGATGCATTAGACCATATGTTGATCATTCTTATTTTAGCTCCTAATTACCTACCCTTGTTTATGATATCTGAAATTCTTTGCTGGTATTTTCAAACACTGCTGCCATTATGACCAGCCCACAAATCTAGCTACCTTATTTCTACAGCAGCAAGAAGTATAGAAGTTTACATTTCAGTAGTGTGATTCAAATGTATACCCTGAATTATGATTTTTCTAATACCCAGTTTCACCTGTTGAATTACAGTTTCATGAATGCCAGCTCTTAAAATTAAATAGAACCCTTCTTTATAAAAATTAAAGTTTTAATATACTGTCTCTTTTAATTCTTCTACTTACCAATACATATCCTCAAATCCAAAGAGATTAGCCTTCCATGACCTCACCTACCATAAAAGTGTAAAAGTTTTGTCTGAAGAACACATTGTATCAGTCCCAGGTTCATGTTTTTCTCAATGGGTTATTTGTCTATACTCCATACCACGTTAGAGAAATGAATGAAGTGCATGACCTACTAGGAGTGGGATATAAAATATGAACACAAAATGCACATTCATTCAGATATACACATAATGTATAATGTGCTAGCAAATGGTTCATAATTTGTTCTTTATCAAAACAAATGAGCATTTTCCATAATGCCTCATAATTTATAATGCAGATCAAAAATAATAATGATAGACTGAATCATATTAAATGTCTAAGGATATAAATGATCATAGGTATTATTTACATGAAAGTTCAGGATAGAACTGGCTAGCATTTAAATTTTTAAAATCTTAAACTTCTTGGGACTTATAAAGTTATAGTAAGAGTAATGATTTGCAGGACAGACTTTTAAGTCAGACAGACATGGGTTTGGGCGCCTTTCTTGTCCTTTATAAACTGTGTCCAACTTATACAACCTCTCCATTCCTTTTTCTAAAATAGGGATAATAAGAAGATCTGTGACATAGAGTTGTTATGAAAAATAAATGATAAAATGCTTCGTTGATGATGCTGATGCTGTTGCTGCTGTTATTATTTTTCCCTCAAACAAGGAAGTTATACTTTTAATAGATTTATTTTGTAATTTCAAGATATTTTCTTGCTTATAGAAATTGGGATGTTAAGGAACTTAAGAATAAAATTTTGAAATATACTGATTTATAGCCTCCCACTTTAGCATAGTTTCACAGGTCACATTATAGTATATACAGTTTTTTATTTTTGAGAGTCTCACTCTGTCACACAGGCTGGAGTGCAGTGGTGCAACCATAGCTCGCTACAACCTTGAATTCCTGGGCTCAAGGGATCCTCCTGCCTCACCTCTCAAGTAACTAGAACTTCAAGTGTCCACCAGCATGCCCAGTTAATTTTTTTTAAAAATTTTTATTTTTGTAGAGACGGGGTCTCACTATGCCTAGGTTGGTCTCACACCCCTGACCTCAAGTGATCCTCCTGCCTCAGCCTCCCAAAGTACTTGGATTACAGGCAGGAGCCACTGCAGCAAGTCAGGATTTTAAAACGAATATCTTCTTGAGAGAAAAAATGAAACTATAGGGATTTTCCATTTATATGTGTACTCTATTGATTTGCTACTTTTTATTCCTCAATTTCCTATACAACATGCATTACATATCAAATTAATTCTAATTTGTATAAGGAAGGAAGGTAAATCCATTGACAGGTTCCTAATAGGAAAGTACTCTCAAACTGGGAAATTTATGGAGAGTTTAATAAAGGTTTGGCCAGGTTTAGGGAATGAGGTTCCCTAAACCATGAAAAGTGGTTCCCTAGACCCACAAAGTTCCCAAAAGCTAGCAGCAGGGAATTCTTTACATCACCGTAGGCCTAAAGAAACAAAGGAAAATTCATAACAGGATCACCTGATATTATCTGTAGCCTTCCAGAAAGGCACACAGCCAATCCACGGCACCCTGCCAGAGAAAGACCATGGGAATGCCATGGGGTACTCACTACCCTCCTGCCCTTTCACTTCCTGCTAGTGCCTCCCATTGGCCATATCCAAGAGGAAGCCAGAGGACAGAGGAGCTCACTAATGCCCGTACAGTTCAGACTCCCCGGCACAGAGCTGGAGGGAGAAGGATGGAGAATGGATATGGAGGGAAAATGTAAGAACAGAATGAACTTGTATTTTGTCCTGTATATAGAGTTTCCAGATAGAATATATGATGTTCACTTAAATTTAAATCTCAGAAACAATGAATAATTTTTGTATATGTATATCTTATATAATACTTGGGGCCTACTCATACCAAAAAATAATTATTCATTGTTTATCTGAGATTAAAATTTAAGTGAGCATCCTGAATTTTTATTTACTAAATCTGGAAGCCCTAGCTATGTGAAACAATCCAATTAGAACCTTCCTCTGTCACAGGGATTTGGGAATTGACTACATCTAATCTGAGGGAAGGCAAGTGATGGCTGCACTTAGATAACCAAAACTAATCTAAAACCACCTCTCCCCCATGTTGAAATGAGTTCTCCCCCAACAAGAAAAAAATGTGACCCCAGGTTTTGCTTACCTCTGGCAAAGTTTCAATGTTGTTACAGGCCACAAAAAGCTTCCGGAGCTTCTTTAAAGACCCAATCTCTCCAGGTATGCAAATGAGCTTATTGTAGTTAAGTTGAATTTCGGAAAGCTTTCCAAGGAAACAAAGTTCTCTAGGAATGCTGGCTAGCTGGTTATAATTTACACTCAAATACTTAAGACGTTTTAATCTAAAAAAAAAAGTATATGAATGAAATTCACAAGAATAAGGAAGTCCATTGTATAGGCACAACTTATCAGAAGTGAGGTGTCTATTTATTTTTTGTAACTTATATGAACCTTACTTCAATCAAGTGTTTACAACTACTGTAAATCATTTGAGCATAGAAAGTCTTTGCTGAAATTTAATTTTTAAACATATTTTGTAATCAGGTGGTTTATGTTCAAAATACGCTATATAACCAAAACCTAGATTTTAAACAAAGAAAATTCTATTTTTCATTCTTTATACAAACACATTGGCCATGAGGAAGCTAAGGGACAGAGAAGGACATAAACATACATACGCATACATACACATGGATATAGATAGATATAAGTATAGAGAGATATAGATACAGATGCATCCAGTACCAAATAGATGTGAGTACTGTTTAATTGCCATGGAAGTTGCAAAGATGGACCAGCCAAAACTTTCTCTATTTTGGATGTCATGGTTTAGAAGGAAATGCCATAAGGTGAGAACAGAAAATGCCATTGGATAGGGAGGAAAAGATTAAGGAAATTTGAGTCTGTAATTACAGATATGGTACCTGAGGTAAATCACAAGTTATTTGAAAGAACCGTCATTTTGAATTTGGCCTCGAATAACAGAACTTGCAAAACAGAGGAACCAGAGGGAATAGTAAGCTAGGAAAATGTTACGAATAAAGAAACAGAAGGGAATTAACACTACTAAGCACCAACTATGTACCTGTGCATTAGATTTAATCATCGCCATAACCCTGAGGTTGGAATTCTTACCCTTATTTTATTTTATTTATTTATTTATTGAGACAGTCTCAATCTGTTGCCCTGAGTAGAGTGCTGTAGCATCAGCCTAGCTCATGACAACCTCAAACTCCTGGGCTCAAGTGATCCTCCTGCCTCAGCCTCCCAAGTAGCTGGGACTACAGGTGGACACCACCACGCCCGGCTAAGTTTTCTATATTTAGTAGAGACAGGGTCTTGCTCTTGTGCTCAGGCTGGTCACGAACTCCTGACTTCAAGTGATCCTCCTGTCTCGGCCTCCCAGAGTGCTAGGATTATAGGCGTGAGCCACCATGCCCGGCCATTACCCTTATTTTAGAAATGAGGAAAATAAAGGATCAGAGGTAGTTAATAGCTTGTCCAAATTACCTATCTAGTAGGTAACAGTGTCAACATTCACATGCAGATGTGTCTAATTGCAAAGCTAAAAGTGAAGACACATAATGACCTCAAGTTTGAAGTGTGTTGAGATTGAAGTGATGACCAAATCGGGGTCGAAATTTTTAGGCAGTTGAACATGGGAGACTGGAAGGTGGATGAGCGACCAGTGCTAGCGAAGGGAATTTAGGGTAAGACTCTTTTGACACAACAGTAGAAGCCACTTGAATAGTGAAGACTGACAGGAAGGACAACAGAAAAAAAAGGGCAGGGGGCAGAGAGAGGAAGCCAGGGGAAAGATTCTTGAGAGATATGAACACCTGACCATTAAAAATTAAAAGCACCCAGAGAAGTCATGAGCAGAGTAATAGAAAAAGAACCAGGGTAACAAGGAATTTCTAAAGACGTGGGAGAAGAATATTTCAAAATTAAAGAGATGGTCAAAAGTTTAAGTGTTAAAGAGAGGTAATTCAAATTAAACAAAACTATCAGAGTTAAAAGCAGAGTCACAAACTACAAAGTCAAAAGCTCCATGAAATTAATAAAAGACATGAGGCACCTTCACAGTGAAAACTATAAATCATGACTGAGAAATTTAAAGGGGTTCTACGTAAAAGTAGAGATATATTATGTTCATCTACAGAAAGAAAAACAATATTGCTAAGATGCCAATTTTTCCAGTATTGATCTATAGATTCAGTGAGATCCAAATGAAAATCTTAACACTATCTTCTGTATAAAAATTGACAAATCATTTTAAAATTTATATGGAAATCTGAAGGACCCAGAATAGCTAAAACAGTTATAAAGAAGAACAAAGTCAAGGGACTCACATGACCTGATCTCAAAGCTTACAATACAGCTACAGTAATCAAGATAGTGTGGTACTGAGAAATGACAGGGCTATGGTCTGAAGATAGGCACAAAAATATATACAGATATAAGATAAACATACATATATATATATATATATATATATATATACTGTATGATTCTATTTTTTTAGTTCTAGGACAAGTGAAACCAATTTGTAAAGATCAAAATCAGAGTATTGGTTGCCTATGAGAGGTAAGAATTCACTGGAAGTGTGCATGAGGAAATTTCTGGGCTGAATTTCTGATGTTCTATGTACTATTGGTGTGTATATTTGTCAGAACTCATTGAATTGTACACATGAGTTTTATGTGATTTTTATTCAGTAGAGATAAAAGGCCATTAGATCTGGCTACCTACAGGACATTAGCGACCTTTGGAAAAGATCTACAGTAGAATGGAGAGGACAGAAAAGCATTTGTAAGGGGTTAGGCAGGAAGCAAAAGCAATAGACAGACAGTACTTTAGAGAGAAACAGGAAGCAAGAGAGAAAGGGAAGAAGTAGACCAATGGACAATTAAGAGGCTGAAAAAAGGAGCTTAAATTTCTTCGTAAAATAGTGAGTAAAGTCGTTTGCAGAGAGTATAGAGGGTCAAAGGAGAACAACTCAGTATTTAAAAGAGTGAAAATGTGTGAGGTCCTGTAGAGAAGGGGATGGGGAATTTTCTTCACTAATCATTGTTATAATCATTACTTTAATTGACTGTACTCTGGATTACTATATTATAGGAGTTGGCTTTCCATTTTTTGTTACTTCAAGGCATTAAACCAAGGTCAGAGCCCATTGCTCATTTGTCCATCATTTGGGTGAGTAAAGAGGAAGAGGAGAAACAAGTATCTGCCATTGCTTCTGTTTCCACAAGGCAGGGAAGACTTCTACTTTTTGAAAGGAAAACTATAGGAGATGCACTAGCAGCTTGTTTCTGTCCTCTGTCCTCTGTCCTCCCTAGGAGGTTGAAAAATAGCTTCCACTGATGGGTGAATTTGGAGAAAGAACTCAGCCTTTTGGCTTAGTCCCTTCCTCTGTCCCTTTCTTTCTTTCATAGAGATTCCGTCCCCTGGATGCCCGCATTCTCCTTCTCTTCCTCTAGTTGTGCAGCTCTGCCCATGACAGAGTTGTTTAGTGGTAAAACCTCGCCTGCCCAGGTTTGACTCCATGTCCATGAACCAATACTTTATAGTTTAGGCAAGCCAAAAAAAAAAACCAAAACCAAAACTCCTCTCTCCTTCTCCTGAATTTTGAACAAATTGAGAAATAAGACACAGGATTCAGAAAGCAAACTTAAGCACAGAGCTGACATTACTACTCTCAGACTCCCTGCTAGTCCTCCTCTGAGTTAAATATACCAGCCCATCATGGCCTTCCCTGCTGAAGCAGCTACTTCATTCCTGGCAAGGCAAAAGGATTTCAAGCCACGCATGCTCAACACTTCTCCCACACTCACCAAGAAGACACTTTTGTCTCTGGGGACTGAATGAGGGGTACAGAAAGAAGCTAGAATAAAAATAACCAATCATGATATTATAAAAACTAACATCCATTGAGCACTTACTCAACCTTACTACCTTTTATGCCCCAGGCTGAACCCTAAATACTTTTTATGGATTAAGTGCCATTATCATGCTCATTTTGCATATGAAAACATGAAAGTAATGAAAGGTGAAGAAATTTTCCCAGGGCCAGAAAATGGAATTTTGCTTAGGGAGATGACCAATCACTTACATGGGGGGGGGGGAAACAGTCAGAATATGAACAACCCAGAATTATAATAACTATAAAACAGCATGGACCTATTATGTACTTTGCAATCTAGCTTTTTTCAGTGAAAGCTTTCATTTACCTTTCTAACATATTGCCTCAGATTTATATGATTCTTTGAATATTATATTTTGTACTCCAAACAGAGCTAAGTTTACTAAATTGTGAAATCATAATATGTTATAGCTGCAAGGAACTTGAAGTTCATCTACTCAAAATTCTTCCTTTAAAACTGAGGTCCAAGATCATTAAATTACTTGCCTAAAGTCACAAGATTCGTTGCACAAAGATATGGCCTGAACCTTATTCACCAGATCTTCCAAGATATTTTTTTTCACTATATCATCATCAATACATATATTAATTGATAAGCTGAATAAGTGAAAAAGTAAATAGACAACTATTGGCATTTTCATTGTCTTAAATACTTCTCTTCTACAGAAACTACATCGATTCAAATTTTTTCTAGTTGCTCTGACTTAAAATATTACTTTTCCTGTAAAAATCTATTTGGGAAAAATAACGTGTTGGCTAGAGGTATAGATTAGTGAATTGGTATAGATTTTAGGTGGGGCAGAAAGCCTTGTGTTGAGGACTGTTCATAGTTTTGTATTCTCCGTTAAAACTCTGGATGTTCTTATTCAGTAATACATCTGTTTCTGTACAACAGGCAATAAACAGAGTCTCCAAAGTAAACCTGAGCAGAGTTCTCTCTCCATCTGTCAGAGGAAAAGCCCGAGAGGGCGTTTTGCCTACAGAAGCACAAGGCCCTCAGCTGGCTGCAGAAAGGCACTGTAATGGCAGCCTATCTGTGCAGATGTGCAGGTTAAGGGAAAACAGCATTTTTTTTTTTTTTTTTTTTGGGTAATGTCAATAAAATGTGGGGTTTTGTTTTATGAAAATGACATCGTAGTTTTCAACCCGCTTTTATATTACCTTTTCCATCAAGCTCAAAAGAGACTTTATAACTCTCATGTGAAATAAAATTTAACGTTTCCAGTTCTGTAGCTGAACAAACTCCAAGAACCCCAGAGTTGGGAAATCAATAAGACCGCCAACTTTAGAACTTGATGTTTCAAACCCTCATGTTGACACTTAGACTACCTCGTCATGCTGTGTCTCATTTCTCTGAAGTGTTTAAGGAATCATCTGCTTAAAATTAGTGGCTTGCCCCAGTCCCTCATATCCCTCTTTGCTAAGCACAAATCCCACCAGGACTAGATGCCAGGCACAACGCTTTCAGATGACCCGGGTGGAGATTGGGGGAGGCATGATGTTTTAGCCAAGTCTCACTATAAACAAAATTACCTGCTGACTTCTTGAGGAAGCCACGTAAGCTGATTTTTGTTCAGATTAAGCAGGATCAAATTTTGTAAGCCATCTGTTAGAAAATAATTTGAGTCACTTTAGCCACCTGTTAGATAATTTTTAGTCACTTTTCTTTTTAGCCACTTTTAGTCACTTTGTTTTTCTTCTGGTTTCTTGCCTTGGCCAAGAGTCATTTGGTTGCTGGGAACAGATACCTTCTCAAACTAGGTCAAGCAAAAAGGGAGAATTTTTTCCCCCAGCCTCCAGAACTATGAGAAAAAAGAGGGAATTTATCACATAGTTAAAAAGCTCAGTCATGGTGCCTGAGGACAGAGGGTACAACCAGGCTCACCACAAACCGGAACCAGAAACTAAAAGGCACCCCAAACCCAAGAACGTACTCTCTGGGTATCTTTGCAGAATATATCATTTAGTTTCTCATTACAGTTTCTCTCGGTTTCATATTTATATCTTCTCCCTACCCCCCCATTTTTTCTCTTTTTAACATATTTGCTTTATTTTTCTATGTATCATAACCATCCTATAATTGCTGAGTTTGAATGTTCCAAGACAGCAGAGAGAGTTCTCAAACTCAAATGCCTACAGGCATCAAGAAGATAACACCAAGTCTGTTGTCACATAGGAATGTGATTGTAGTGTTCCCTAATCTTTCTTTTTTAAAATGGACCCCAAAAGCCAGAGATCCAGACTTTTATGTGAACTCTCCTGATCTGAAAACCTGGGCACTTAATTCAAAGTTTTTAAAAGGCTGAAATAACAGAACCAACCTGTTTATGAACCAGATTCAGCCCATCGGCCACCAGTTTGCAACCTCTGTCTCAGGTTATGTGATTATCTCATACCTATTAAACTGTTTTAGACTGTATCACAATCTCCAAGGAAGAAAAAATATGACTGCCTCAGCTTGGGACCCATATATATGGCCCTGTCAATCTGCTCTGGTCAGGGGACAGGGACATGTCATACTACATGGCTGTACAAATCCATGGTGGTCAGCATTCAACTCCCCAGCATCAAACTACATCTGCCCTTGGATAATCAGGACCTGACATAAAACATTATTTATGCCACTCGCATGTGATTTTCAAAGTTCAAAAATCAAAAAATATAGAAATTAAAGACACTCAAGGGCATTGTGCACGGATTTTATATACTCATATAAATATATCTGTAGATACAGATGTAAATCTAAATATAGGTATAGAGATACATATACCTAAACTGCTATCTCAAATTTAAGGGCAACATGAGGAAAACAATTCCTTTAGAGCCTTAAATTAGCATAAATGGTACTAGAATGTGTTTGTGCTATTTGCCAACTATAACCCCTAATTTAATGCTGTATATGATAATTCACTTATTAAATTCTGCTTGAAGATGACAATGATTATATATAGCACTCATGCCTCAAAAGCTCACAGAAATTTATAAATTTTAAAATATATCTCTAGTTGTACCATTGGGGACCCACACATGAAGTGGTAAAGTGCCTTATGTGAGCTAATAAAGCTATGAAAATCATCTGGATCTCTTTATCCTGCATCTGTTCTTAAACCCACTTTACCTGGATTGAACAAGAAGAGTGTTATATTGAATAAAGAAATTATTAGTTTACAGAAACACAAAGAAAAGAATGCTACTTATTGGATCTCATATCTTCTCTTCAAAATTCTCCCCAAATTGATTTAAATTTAGCCTCTTGATCAAAGATTGTGACAGTATCTGAGACAGAATAAAAAGTGAAAAGAACAAGGAGAGCTGTGAAGAGTTTTCCTTGATTTGATTTTCAAAAACAATTCTCTCTGGCTCAGAAAAGGGGTCCCAGATTCCAGAGTCTGATTGCACACTGATTCTGCAAAGGGAAAAACAGTTAACACTAATGCTTACTTATTTTTTTAGGTCGACATATAAATAAATATATTATAAAATAATTGGAAAAAAGGGTTGCCTTCAAAATTCCTTAATTTCAAAAGTAGTATGTAAATATCTCCAACAACAAAAAAGGTTAAAACATGTAAAATTCTTTTTCATTTCAGTCACCCCCCCTTTTTTTTTCAGGCAGCGTCTTGCTCTGTTGCCCAGGCTGGAGTGCAGTGGTGTCATCATAGCTCACTGCAACCTCAAACTCCTGGACTCAAGTGATCCTCCTGCCTCAGCCTCCCTACAGCTGAACTACATGAGTGTGCCACCACACCAGCCCTATTTTTTATTATTATTATTTTTCATAGAGACAGGGTCTCACTATGTTGCCCAGGCTGATCTCAAACTCCTGGCCTCAAGGTATCCTTCTGTGTCAGCCTCCCAAAGTGCTGGGATTAAAGGTGTGAGCCACTGAGCCTGGCCAAGGAATATAGCAGATTAATAAATATCTTTTTTTTTTAGAGATTGGATCTCCCTCTGTCACCCAGGTTGGAGTGCAGTAGTGCAATCATAGCTCACTGCAGCCTCGAGCTCCTAGGCTCAAGCAATCCTCCCACCTCAGCTTCCCACCTACAGGCATGCACCACCATGTCAGTCCCATATTATTAAATACAAGGAATTAAATTTGACACTATAATGTTGCTCTTCTTTGACTAACTTACCACATGCTCCAGGTGCAAATCTACGGATCTTGTTTCCAAATAAATGGAGCTTCTTCAGGGTTGTAAGATATTTCATCTCTTCCGGAACTTCTTCTAAGAGATTGTTTCCCAGATTTAGTGCTGTCAACTGCAAACACATAGAGATTTAATGTATTCATACATTATCTACCTTCAGATGAAAAAAAGAAATAATTTAAGCTCCTTTGCTCAGAACTATGTAACCTAAGAAAACTTCAAAATAATCTTAAAACAATGATTTCATTTATTTAACTTATACCTAAAATTATCTTTATAAATAAAGTTCATTTGAGCTTCATGCTCACTTTATGTTCATTAAAGCATGATTTAATTTTTAATTAGAGCGCTTAACTTCATTAAAATTGTATTACAAACTATTCCACAGGTATTTAAAAACACAACTGATGATCCATTCATAACTCACTTGAGCAACACAAGAGTATCCTAACATTGTGACCCATAAAATCAAACCACTAAAAACTCAGCAATGGGACTAATTTCCTGAAATCAGAAACAGAGCCAAAGATCTGAGGTCCTTCTGGCATACTGCTCCCAAATGAGCTATCTCATTTAGGCTAAGACTACTCTATAATGGGGATGGGCAGGGGTGGGGACATTAATTTGGAAGTCACTCTGTGTGGTCACAAAGTTTACAAAGGCAACTATGGAAATGGTCTAAGTAGGAAAGAAAAGTTCTGCCCTATATATACCTGTCCTACAAATGACAGATTGGTCAGATGTAGGAAGAACTGCACAACACAAGGAGTTAGAAAGTTCATCCTTGCTGTTGGAATCCAATAAATCAGTGATACAGGATTGTTCTCTAAAACACGGTAATTTACTTTGATGTGAAATATAATTGTAATTTCCAAGATACAAAAAGAGTCTTTTCTTTCACCCTCAAACGTATTTTGTCATTCAAATTTAATTACTAACTGCATACTTTAGAATTTTAATATTAAGTGTAAAAGAAAAGAAATCATGGGAGTTTTAACAAACTAAAGAATTTATATAAGACAAGAAAAGTAATGAAGGAGAAAATTTAGGCAATTTACAATTTCTATTTAAATGTCACCTAGTACTTGTTACAGATGTATGACAATGATTTAAATTAATATAAAGAAGTAGACATAGATATATTTACAATAAAATTTCTTATCCTATGAATTCATGGTAAAGGTTTTATTTCCATATATGCTTTTGTCTGAAAATTACCATTATTCTATTTTTAAAAAGTACAATACATCTACCATCTTGGAGGCCTTATTCCATTGTAAAGATGAAGTTAAAATACATTCCTGTATCTATTTGAATGAAAAGACTTAATCCAGAGGCTGTGACTGTATTAGTGTCCTATCACTGCTGTAACAAATTACCACAAACTTTGTGGCTTAAAACAGCACAAATTGATCTTATAGTTTTGGAGATCAGAAATCAGAAATGAGTCTCACTGACCTAAAATCAAGGTGTTGGTAGTGCTGTGCTCCTTTCTGGAAACTCCAGGGGATGATCTGTTTTCTCACCTTTTCCAGCTTTCAGAGCCTGCCTGCATTCCTTGGCTTGTAGTCCCCTTTCATCTTTAAAGCCAGCAGTGGCTGGTTGAGATTTTCTCAAAGCACATCACACTGATGCTGACTCTTCCACATTTAAAGACCCTCATAATTACACTGGGTCCACCTGGATATTCTAGGGTCATCTCCCCATTTCCAGGTCAGCTGACTGTCAACTTTAGTTCCCCTTTGCCACATAACCTCACACATTCACAGGATGAGGGCATCTTTGGAAGTCCATCCATTATTTGCCTACCACAGCGACTATTTGAAGTTTCCTTTCTCAAAAGGTGGTAGATTTCAGTTTTTGGTCTAAAGTTAGTGAATAGTACATTGCAGTCAACCAGTGCTGAGAGCCCAGAACAATCTCTGTGAGGACTGGTGAGATATGCAAGAGTGTCAGGTATTGCGAAATGTCCCAGATTTTACCCAACTTGCAAGCTGACGAGTGAACATGCCACAGTTTCATGATTACTGGTAGAAAATACGAGATCCATGGGAAAGAAACAAAAGACAGTTTATTAATTAGAGTAATAGCAGTGTTCAGAATATCACTATTTTTCACAGGCAATACAGAGGGAGCAAAGAGATACTGAGATGTGAAGCGGATTATGTTACAGAAGAGGAATTGTGAGCTTAGGGACCCTGAATCTTTTATAATGGGTAGTAACCAAGCCTGCCCTTTGCTCCACAGGGAGACACTGCCTCTAACTTCCAAGGCTGTCTGCTATGTAAACATCCTTGAAAAGTTAGTCCAGAACAAAGGCGACCAGTGCTTCTCCTTACGTGATGTACAGAAGTGTGAGAGACTCATGGTGAATTGTCTCCCAAAAAAGAGATAGCAACATATATTGTCTCCCAAAAAAGAGATAGCAACATATATTTTTTAAGTAAATAGGTAGAAACAGCTTGTGATTCCCACATTATTAATGCTTTTCCATGTATTCCGAGGGCACAGAATATATAGTGTTCATTTTGCATATTACTGTAAGTTCTCATCTATGAGTTAGATATATTTTTGTCATTGTGCTTTATAGAATCTAAGGATATGGCCCACATATAGGAAGATAACACAGTAACTTAATTTCATAGTATATCAGAGGGAAATCACAGGATATAATCAAGTTTGACTATAAAGTGGGGTGAGTTTTGGTGTTCATTTGGTTTTGGGTTTTTGTGGGTTTTTTGATGCTTAGAAATACATCCATAAACAAAGAATGAAAAAAATGCAGTCTAATCTGCCCATTCCCTAAGTGAGCATATAATCATCTTTAAGGAAGCAGGTGGGTCACCATTTACTTGCTAAAAATCATTCATTGTATAGATAATACGTGTAACATCTTTGCCTTCAAGGTACTTCTACAGTAACAGTAAGAAATTAATGAATGACTGAGCAGATTAATAATAACAATAAGAGACAGTAATTGGGGCTACACAGGTAATTGAAAGAGTGAGGAGTGTAGTGACTGGTTGATCAGGAGAGCCTGTCTTAGAAGCTGATATTTAAGCGACAACA
Organism: Cheirogaleus major; assembly: GCA_963574435.1. Classification (NCBI taxonomy): domain Eukaryota; kingdom Metazoa; phylum Chordata; class Mammalia; order Primates; family Cheirogaleidae; genus Cheirogaleus; species Cheirogaleus major. The sequence continues at coordinate 56,146 of CAUYPO010068242.1, read as the reverse complement.
AGGAAGAAGAAACAGCCAAAATAAAGAGCCCAAAGCAAGAACATTCATGATGTGTCTGGAGAGGTGGCTGATGTGGCTAAGCTAGTGGGTAGAGGGACACTCAGCAAAAGTGAGGTTGGACTACATACTTGGGCTAGATTATGCATGGCTTTGTAAACCAGGGTAGGGGTTGGGGTTTTACTTTAAGTGCAGTGAGAAATGACTGCAGAGTTTTAGGTAGAAGTGGAACATTATTTGACATGAGTTTTAGCAGGACCACCCTGGCAGCTGTATGAATTAGAGTCTGCAGGGAGAGCAAGAGGTGCAGCACAGAGAGCACGGAGGCATCACTGCAGTGGTTCAGGTGAGAGGCTACGGCATGGGCTAGGAAGAAGGGCATGGAGGTGGACAGAGAGGTGGATAGGTTGGGCATATGCTTTGGATAAAGAGCCAGAAGGTTGTGAGATGCAGGAGAAATAGAAGAATCATGGATAACACTTAGCTTTGGGACTTGCGTACCTGAGATGGGGAAAACTGAAACAAGGGCAGATTTGGAGGAGGGATAAGGAATCAAGAGTTTTGTTTTATTCATGTTAAAATCAAAATGCCTGTTAGATCTTTAAATGGAAATGCCAATGCAGTTGTAAATGCAATTCCAGGGTTCTCTGAAGTAGTTAAGACCACAGGACAAATTCATGAGCCTTCAATAAGTAAAAGGCACCATGTGGGATTATAAGAAATTGCCGAGGATGAGAGTGTGGGGAGAGGATTGAGCCTAGAAGAGGTAGAGACTGAGAAGGAGTGGCCAGGAAAGGAGAAGGGAAGGACAGGACACCTGAAGCCTCTGGCAAACCAATGCCTTTTATTGAGCCACTGCTCAATCGTCAGCTACTGTACATTTTTCTTGTTGAGGACTTTCTCCTGCATCCTTCTCAGAATTTCCCTTGACTGCAAAGAGGAGCTTACCTGGATGTGCACAGGAGGTTATGCCTCTACTTCATCCTCCCAGACAGCCTCTAGCCCTGGACAGATGCAGGGATATAACAGCCCAGTCCCCCAACCCCTGTGGTGCCAGGCAGGCTCCAGAGCTCTGATGGGATACGGCAGAGGCTCAATTTCTCCTGAAACCAAGTCTTTGCCTCGGGTCTTTCCCCACCCTGTCTGGATTCCCTTACTCCCTTACAGGTTTCTCCTGAGAGTACCTATAGCACAAAAATCTGCTTCAGGATTTCCAAGAAATATAATGTAACAGAATCCAAAGGGAAAGAAAAGGAAAAGTATTTTAAGAAGGAAGATGCGGGTCAAATCCCAGGGGAAGGTTAAGTAAAATTAAAGCATAGAAATAACCACTGGATTTAGCAACAGGAAAGTCATTAGTGACCTTGAAAACAGGGGTGAAGGGTTGGGGAGGAAAGTCTGATTGAAGTGGGCTGTGAAGAAAATGTGAGAAAGCAAAGACAACGACTAATAGACGATTCTTGTAAGAGCTTTTGCTATGAAGGGAAACTAGAAAATGAGGAAGAAGCTGGAGTTTTTTTTCCCCTAAGATAAAAGATAGTATAGTTTATTTATATGCTGATGAAAATCATCCCCTAGAGAATCAGAAACTAATGGGATAAATACAGGGATACTTGCAGAATGAAAATCCTTTAGATGAGAGGAGAGAGGATCCAAAGTGCAAGTAGGGACTGGCCTTAGCTAAGATCAGGAGCTTCATTAAGGGTAGCGGGAAGGAAGGTAGAGAAGGTGAGTAAAAGTCAGGCCAGTGGATTGATTTGGTGATGGCAGGATAAGGGAAGTCCTGATAGCATCTGTTTTCTTGGCAAAATATGAAACAGTCATCTGCTGGGTGGAGGAGATTAAGAGGTGTGAGGAAAGAGAAAAAAATCACTTTGAAAAGCAATCTAGGGGAATGCAGTAGAGTGGCTGGCAGCCACAGTTGGTTATCTGATCCAACTTAGCTCCCAAGATGTCGTAAAATGGATAGATGACCCAGGGAAAGACACTTCATCTGGACGATGCAGTAACCACACGGTCCTTTGGCTAGGAAAGAATACCATGTGAAATTCTGAGCTCCACACCCAAGAATGTGGCCTGTGGAAGATTAAGAGGGTTCATCTAAATACCTCAAATTATAAAGAATTTCAAAGTCAAAACTAAGATGAAGTGAAAGGAGCTGAAATTATTCTTCATAGAACAGAATAACCAAAGGAAGATTCACTGCTAGCTTTTAAGTTCATAAAGGTCTCTTAAAGACCAGGTAGTAGCAGTGATACTCTGTTGCCATGGCAAATATGTCAGAGCTTCAGCATAGATTACTTAAATTACACAGAAAGGTCCAGAGGCGTTGTAGCAAGGATTGAGATACCTTTGAGAAGTACCTCAAAACCCAACCTAGATGTTTCATTAATTCAATTATTTTTATATGTCAATTATATTTTTTGTATGTCATATTATATTGATATGTCTATATTTTTATTTTAGTACCATGCCTGGTACTATTCTCAATAACAAAGAAATGATAGTGAACAAGACACACAAAATCCCTGTCTCTAATGCTTACCTGTTGGGAAGTGCAACAGACAATAAATAAGTAAATAAATAAGTAATTTGTTAGTGGTTAGTGCTAAATATGAAAGAAAGAAAACAGGATAATGGGATGAAAAGTTATATCGGGTCATTATGGAAGCTCTCTCTGAGGAGATGGTGCTTGATGTAAAATATTTGGGATACTTTGTTGTTCCAAATGGTGCTTTCCTAACAAAGAATTGCAGAAATGGCAGGCACCCAGAAAGGCATATGCAGTGTTGCATTAGCAACCGTGTCTATGGTTACAGGTAGTTCCTGAAGGAGGGCTTTAGTCATATAACAAATAACTACATGGTAAGTTTGAAAACTTGCATCTTTTCAATAATTATCTATAGAATGAAGTTCTATTGGCATTTTCAGAGAGTAACTGTCCCTTGGAAACTGTCATGTTGCTACAGATTGAAGGACACCATTGCCACTAACTGATTTCTAATGGACCCATGACCCAGGGAATTACAGCATCTTACAATTAGAAGGAAATTTTATAAGTCACCTATAGTCTAACATACAGAATACAGGTGAGCAATTATAGACCTTCCTCATGATAACACCCAGTAATGGGGTAGTGCTTTTATCTTGGTAGAAGTTCTATCTATCTATCTATCTATCATCTAGTTTTTTTTATGTTTAGTCTCTCTGAAACTTCTACACAATTCTTCTAACAGCAATCATAAAAAATATTTGTATTCCCTCTCCTCTCTCCCACATAACAATCTTTCAAATTTTTGGAGATTGCTATCATTTTTCCTCTGAATTTGCTCCATTGTCCCCTTAACCATTTCCCTGAGGGCATAATTTCCAGACCCCTGACCATCCTGGCCACTCTCTAATTTTTGTGAGTACTCCACTCCGCACACATGGAGCCTGGGGTGAGACAGGAAATGAGATCTCATAGCACAGATGCTTGTGGAACCACTGGGTCTCCCTCAAGCAGATGACTACCCTCCTATTAATCCAGCCTAACATGGCATGCACTCTTTCGGCAACAGGGCCCATTATTGATGCATAATTAATTTTGTCTGTGGCCAACAAAAACCCCTAAGTTCACTGTCAAGCAGATATCCCACATCCTGGCCTTGTGCAATTGAATTCTTTTCTTAACCTAAATGTAGGAATTTACATTTATCCCTGTAAAAAAAAAAAATGTATCCTGTTGGTTTTGGCCCTTAAGATATCTCTAGTGGATCACTCTAAATTCAAAGTCTCAAACTGGACAATGTCCATGGACACATTAGATCTGTTTTTCCTGTCCTCACTTTGGTTAATAAACCCTCCATTCTCATAATCCTATGGTGACCAAACATTGGAACTAACTAGAACTTCTTTCTCTCTCTCCATCTAAATTCAATCTGTCACTTAGTTCTAGTCTCAGAATCCTTTTTAGATATACCTTTTTCAGCTCTACTCCATTGCAATAACCCTAGCACTGGTACCCATCACTGCCTATAGCATTACACAGATAAAGAATACAAAGAATGGAATGTATTATCACTTAAATACTCTTAATCCAATCCTATTAGATTATATCTAAACAGCTGCACAAATGATCAATCCATAAGGAATTTCCCTACCCACAACATCCTAAATGTTTCCAACCTCTATGTAGCCTTTTCTGTATCTCTGTAAACTTGCCCCAAATAGTGTCTGTCTATCCTAACTCTTCGTAAATTTGATTTGATTTCTTTGATTGTATCATCCCACTCATACCTCAAAGTTATAACCTATCTGTGGCCTGCCTTAAAATAGATATGTGTTTCCTCTTACATCTTGGATATGAGATAAACATCTCGATGTCCATTGATGCCTTTGGATTATCTAGAACGTAAGTTCAATGTATAGGAATCATTTTCTGAGTAGGAGAAAAGAAGATAAGAAATGTAAGAAGAAAAAGTACTGAATAATTTATTAACAACAATACTAATGGCTAACATTTGAATAGAATTTAATATGTTCCAAACACTATGTCAAGCAATCCTGAACATTGCCTAATGTGGGCCTCACAATAACCCTGATTTTATAGAAAAGAGAGATTTGAGGTGCAGGCTATATTTATGGTGAAATGACACAGCTTTACTCTGTGGCTCATACTCCTAACTTCTACCCTACGCTGTCTTCAGTAGTATGCTGCCTATTTTTAAAAAGAGTTTACTATTGCTCAGAATGATCATACACATGCATATGGTAGAATTATGTGTATGCATATACCCATACATGTTCACACACACAGTGGAATTACATACAACACATGGAATTCTCACGTTAAATATTCTTGTCCTATTGATGTGCATGCTCTTTGGTCAGTTTTGTACAGCAGGCAAAGCACAGGCTTTGTAGACCATCCGCTATACAGCATACTAGATATGTGATCTCAGGCAAGTCACTCAAATTCCTAAGCCTCCCTTTCTTTTTTACAATGGGGATACTAGCGTTTACTTCTTAGGGCTGCCTTAAGGATTAGAGACATTTTAATAAAGTGTCTGGAAAATAGCAGATATCAAAATATTAAATGCTAACTATAATCTTTTAGGCCCAGGAGAAGACTGTGAAGCAAAATGTTAGACATACATGGCACTGGAAACACAGTAGGTACGTAATATATATGTTAACACTTCTATCAGTTTTCAAATTTTAAGCCTGCTTGTTTTCTTAATGATTTCTAACTCATTTTTTAAAAAGATTACTAAATTCTCAGCCACATTTTTGATAAGGTATGGGACATTAAATTTAATAGCTTACAAACCATGATTAAATTACAAACATAGATTCATTACCCAGTTCATGGTGAAGAACCACACATGTCAGGTTTAGCTGCAGGAGCAATACCTGTAAACATGCAATAGGATCAGAAGGCTCTCCATGTTCAGGGTCATCTATGGGCACAGGAGCCTGAAGCAGCCTCGCTGGCAGTGCCAACGCACAACTCCACGGTCAGCTTTGTTTCACCCTTGGAACTCTCTAACCATAGCGTGGGGCACAGTTACTAAGAGCAATCCTATTTTCCCCTCCTATGATATTTGACTGCATTTAGAAAATCACTTTGTTTTATAAATTCCAAAAGGGGAATATCTGATGGAAACTAAGAGAGTGATATATCTTTCCAGACATTTGGACAAAAATTTAAGGAACATTTTTAGACTGAAATAGTTTAAAGAACCATCCCTGCACACATCAGAATTTATAGAGCAATGAATTCCATCCACTGAATTAAGCCTAAACTCATAGCTTGAAATCTGGATATGACTAAAAAATACAGTTCAAAAAAATAATGTTGGTTTCAACAGAACTTTTAAATACACAATTCTGATGTGACAATGATCCACTAGAGATGGTTACTGGCTGGACCAACCAGTTCACCAGTTTCTTTCTGGTCCCCTTTCCTCATACATGTTACCCGCTGGAGGCATGTGAGTTTTCAACCTCTCAGTGAAATAGATGGCCCACAAAAGAAAATCTCATCCTATTATTTAATAACTTTCACCACCCATTACTTCAAATAATTTCTTGTAACTTCTTTTTTGTTCCTGTGTATGTGTGTGGTGAGAACACTTAGCAAATTGCAAGTATACAGTATAATATTAACCACAGTCACATTATCGTACATTAGCTCTCCCAAATTTATCTGTCTTCCATAACTAAAACTTTGTACCCTTTGACCACATCTCCCCTTATCTCTCTCCCTTCAAACCCTTGTAACTACCACCCTACTCTCTGTTTCTATGAGTTTGACATTTTTAGATTACACATATAAGTAATATCACATAGTATTTGTCTTTCTACATCTGGTTTATTTCACTTAGCATAATGTCTTCCAGGTTCATCCATGTTATTCCAAATGACAGAATTTTCTTCTTTTCTAAGACTGAATGATATTCCATTGTATATACAGTCAAGCATTGCCTAACGATGGGGATCCTGAAAAATGAATTGATAGGCAATTTTGTCATTGTGCAAACATCCTAGAATGCCCTTACACAAACCTAAATGGTACAGCCTACCACCCGCCTAGGCTATACGGTATGGCCTATGGCTCCTAGTCTATAGACCTACACAGTATGTTACTGTACTGAATACAGTAAGCAGCTGTAACACAGTGGTAAATATTTGTGTATTTAAACATCTAAATATAGACAAGGTATAGTAAAAATAGTTATTATAGTTTTATAGAACCACCATCTAATATGTGGTTCTTTGTTGACTGAAACAGCTATTATACATCTTTATGATTGTATATACATATATATGGTATATATCTATAAATACACACATACCACATTTTCTTGATACGTTCAACCATTGATGAACATTTTGGTTAAGTTTATTACTAAGCATTTTATTCTTTTTGTTGCTATTGTAAATGGGATTGTTCTCTTGATTTCCTTTTCAGGTAGTTTATGGTTTGTGTATAGAATTATGATTGACTTTTGTATATTGATTTTGTAGCCTGCAACTTTACTGAATTCATTTATTAGTTCTAACAGGTTTTTTGTTGAGTCTTTAGGATTTTCTAGGTATATGATTATGCCATCTGCAAATAGAGATAACATTACTTCTTTTCCAATTTGGTTGTCCTTTTCTTATTTAATTGTTCTAACTAGGACTGAGTACTGGAAAAGAAATGATGAGCGTGGTTATCTTTGCCTTATACTGGATCTTAAAGGAAAAGCTTTCAGTTTTTCCCCCACTGATTATGATGTTAGCTGTGGGGGTTTCATGCATGGGCTTTACTATGTTAAGTTCCTTCTATACCTATTTTATTGAGAGTTTTAATCATGAATGAATGTTAAACTTTGTTAAATGCTTTTCCTGCATCTATTGAGATGATGGTGTGGTTTTTTTTCTTTCATTTTGTTAATGCATGAGATCACATTGACTGATGCGTACATGTTGGGGTCCTCAGTGGTGAAGGCTACTGGGGTCCACCTGATCTCTTTCCCTCTGTATGTTAGTGATTCATGTACATATTTTATCTCTACTAATAAGTTGTAAATTGCAGTGACAGAGTCTCTATGTGTTTCATCTAGCATTCAAAGAACAGTGTCAAGAATGTAATAGCTGCTCAATAAACATTAGTTGGATGCTGTCTGCTTAGATCATTTCTGTAAGCCAATGGTTCAAACTGTAGAAAACTCATTATGACTCCACATAATTTATTTTTCAAAATCAAAATCAAAAATCAAAGCTCAGTCTGCTCCAGTCAGCCCAGCTTGATTCACTTCCTTCTAATGGGCTCTGTGCTTTCTTTATTCTAGTCGTCTGCTCATTATCACTAACCCCTGTATTCAATTCAATGTAGTGCCTATCATGCATAGGCCTAGAACTGGGACTAGGCAACCTCTCTTCCATTTAATTATTATATGCTTGTAGCTATTAATTACCACTAGAAACTCTATACTATTTATGTCTTTCAATTACTTGTTTTTTAATGATATTTATGACTAACTTGAATAAAAACTTTTAAAAATATATATATAAATATATATATATATATATACATATATATATATATATATATATAAAAGCTCAAGTGTCCATCTTTATCTGGAAGTCTGTCTTCCTAAAGTAAATCATAGCTTGGTGATACCATTTTGGAACAAACTATTACGTCACTTGCCTATAACATAATATTTCACATAGTAGCTACTGTGAAGGTTCTGAAGGGATGTTAGCCACTATGTGAAATGTTAATCTTTAAATTCTTTAAGGAGAGTGAATACTCACATTCACTATAACCAAATAGTAGATAATAGAGTGTCAGGCTCTATAAACTTTTTTGTAAAAATAACTGATTTAAATTAATGAGAGAAGAATAACATGGATTTTACATTTTTTAATTAATATGTATATGGCCAAGGTATGTGAGAGTGGAGAGTATTATGGTTCACTCTCCTAACTTTTAGAAATGCCTCTTTTTAGAAATCTGTGGCATCTTTAAAACCATTGTTCAATACAACTGCCAAAATGCTGCTTCTTAAACCAGCAGTTCCTGAAGGAATTTGTTTATGTGAATAACTGCCAATTTCAAAACTATCATTTAATTTTGCAGTAACTTTCTAACATATAAAGTCAGATTTCTCAAAACAGTTATAATTTCATTAGAAACTGAGGGAAGTTTACAAGGGCCACCATGATATATAATCTCTAGATACTTCGTGGAGACCTCTACAATCTCTTAGTTCTGGCCCCTTAAAGACCAAAGTTAAGCCCAGTGTCATGGAATTGGCACATCTCACTCACTAAATGTAGGAAGGGATCTCTGCTCGCATTCATAGTAAAAGTATTAACCAGGCATTACCTTTTAACACCCTGTCAGAAGCTTCGTAAGGAAAGAATAAATAAGGAAGGACAAGAGTTCCAAATTATCAGAAAAGGGAATTACAACACAAAACTGACCTTCGATTAAAATGTAAAATCCTAAATGTTTGGAAGAACTAAGCATTTGGAAATCTGAATGAGAGCAGGGGTAAAATTTCTTAAGTAACCGGTATGGATAAGGCATTCTATATGAATGAGGTAGATAATGTTGACCACAACTTCAGGAACTAGGAATGATGAGGCTTATTTTACAGATGACTCCAGTGAGGCATGGAGGAATTTTATCAGTTGTTCTATATCACCCAGCTGGAAAATGAGGAGAGGGTCAACTGTGTCTCTTCTAGGTGCCTGCCTGCCTGCCAGCTAGAGGGAGAAGCTGGAATTCCAGTAGAGTCCAGGATGCTTAATGCAGGACTGGGCTTGGAAGCAGAGACACAGAAGGAATGAAAGGAGCTTGGGACAGATAAAGTCACTAGGTGCCTCTGCACCAGGACCGGATACAATAAACCAGGATAATGCATCCCTGTTTTGATAGCCAGGCTTAGAAAATAGGAGGCATTACCTACTTGGTGGAGGAAGAAAAGATTTCCACTGGATGAGATGGGAGAAAGGAAAGGCCTGATGCTGACCGATGGTATAAATTATATCAGATCCTTTCTGTTCTGCTAGAGAGAAAGACCAGAATACCCAAGGAAGAAGAGATAGGGGAAGTCTTTGCATGTGGTCATCTCTCTCCTGTTCCTCTGTGTAACTCTTACCCTTCAGGTGTTATCTCAGTTGTTCTTCCTCAGAATCACCTTCTCCAACTCCTGAGCACAGACTCTCATAGCACAATACAATTCTCCTTCACAGCACTTTTCACAACTGTAATTTTGTATTTATTTGTATTTTTGATTACCTTTTCCCACTAACCCTGAGAATAGGGACACATGAATGATTTTGTTCCTTTTTATATTGTCACCACCTAGCAGAGTCTACTACAGGCACACATAGCTAGCTATTAAATACAAGAATGAATGAATGACGTTGATTGGGTTAGGGGTCATTAAGGACAATAAACACATAAAAAGGACACAACAGCAAATTTGCAAACTACTCAATTCTGCTTGGAGTTGGCCTTATTTACTGTCAGTTGTTTACGGTCAAATAACAAGTTTTGGCAGACCATATCTTTGTCCTGGGCAGCTGCACATGAGCAGCAGAAGGGGAACATTGCCACACTGCCATTAGACTTTACGATGCATGGCCACAAAGCTGCACACACTTAGAGATGATGGCTGTTTGTTTCTTTGGGGATTTTTAAATTATGGATAATTTACCTATGAGAGATCTTTATTCCTACGTGATCCCATAATCATGATGGTACTGTGTTTGGTTAAGCTGGACTTTGAAAATTGTTTCCATTCTATTCCACTGAAGTTGACATTAAATGACTTACTAGGTGCCAAGTAATAAGGACAACACAAGGTCTTTGCCCTCAAAACTCATAAAGTGCTCCTTTGAAAATGGTTGACATCTCAGCACTTCAACAGTCACAGACCAAATGCATTCACTATAAATTATAAGACATTAACCCATTTTTTTTCTTACCATTAGAAGTGACTGGAATTTTGCAAAGCCTTAACTAATCGAGTTAGCAAAGTAAAAAGAAGAGGTAGGATCTGTGTTCTCTAAAGAACTCCCTCCCTCCCATTTAATCATTATTGCTACTTATATCATAATGTTAATACTAATCATAACAACAACTAAAATTTATTGAAAAGTTCTATGTGCCAGCCATGGAATTTTATATATGTTAACATTTAATTTAATCTCCAAACATGAAGTCAGGGACCATATTTTGTGCACGCCTGTATCCTCAGGAAACGAATGGTAAATATTTGTTAAAAGAACAATGTGCGAAAGTAGGAGGTGGGGACAATCCATGTAGTGTTCAAATCCATGCAGGCAACTCAGTTTTTGTTTTTAAGAGCTATAAATTGAACACTACACCCTGGTAAATTTTACTCTAAACAAATAGAACAATTAAACAATAGAGCTGAAAGCAACCTCCAAAGAGACCTCATTTTATAGATGTATATACTGGTTGGTTGACCTTTGACAAGTAACCTCTTCCTGAACCATAAATTTTATTAACAGTATGAGGGTCATAACTTCCTTACAAGATTATAGAAAATGAATAATGAATTCCTAGCATTGTGCCTGGCTCTCAATAAATGGTTGATGTTATTCTAGTTGATTTCATTATGTGAGTGCAGAAATTTTAAAGTATTATTTTTAAGAACCTCAACAAAATCAAGACTTTTTTTAATACTTTTCATTCTGTGGAAGATATGACCCAAAAATCAGTATATTGGGGCAAACTGGACTTTTTACGATGACAAAAAGCTAGTAGTCCAAAAGACAAGCACAGGATAGGCAAAAAAAAGTGAAGCAAAAGTAGTAGGTGGGTGGATAGTTTCAATCATTATCGATAAAGAGTATGACCTATAGCAACACAAGAAAGAGTTAAAACTAACTTATGAAAAGTACATTTGGGAACTTTATAGAAAACTGATAAATAATAATTATGATCATTGAACTCTCACATACATGTTGCCAAGTTATGAAGCACAGGAGGACACTTTGGGGACACATGTGGCCTCTGACATGCCAGCTGACAGCCACAACATCCCCTGCCCCTTCTACCTGCCTTATTTTTCTTCTTAGTGCTGATCACTACCTCACATCCATTTTGCTTATTTGTTTTTTACATCTCTTCTGACTAGAATGTAAACTCTATGAGGGCAGGGATTTCCACCTATTTCACTCATTATTGAATCACTAGTTCCCAGTGCCTGAGACACAGATGGGTACTCAACACTTATTTGTAGATTGAATAAATGAAGGCATAAATTGGGGCCCAGAGAGATTAAGTGCCTCGTATTTAGCTGGTAAGTAGCTGAACCAGTCAGGTGTAATAATGTTAAATGATAACCATGTAGAAACTAAACATATTAATATAACTTTATTTGGGTGATGAAGAAGAATGATGTCTAAAATAGACAAATCAAAAAAAGATGAGTTAAAAGTGGTTACATATGGAGATCAAGATTGAGGGTGAGGGAAAGTGGACAGAAGATAGCTTCCTATTATCTTAAACTTTTTGTGGTATTCAATTTTCTTAAAACAATGTGTAGTAATGGAAATAAAATTCAAGCAGAGGAAGAGAATGGGTTTGTGGCTCAGTTAAGTTCTACATTTCATTTGCATAGAAACTTCTCTGTCCCATTAGAAAAATCCAAGTTCTTGTATTATAACTGCAAGTGCACTCTTTGAAGTTACTGCTGAAGAGGAAATTTCTGGATATTACCCCATTTCTTATAAAGATACAACTGTTGATTACAAGTTCAAATAAATTTTTAAACCTAAAAGGAAATAATGAAAGGTGAAGATAAGAAAATAGAGATTTATTTTTTTGGAATTCTGATCTCAAAATTAGCGAGCTACAATCCCTTAGCTGTGTATAGGTTCTTTTACTGTTGATGACAGTTCACAAGTGAACGGAAAGAAAATTACAAAGGTAAGATCCCTTGCCTTCTCTCAACCTCAAGATTTTAGAATCTTGAGTTCCACACTGTTAGGCAGAAATGTTTTACACAAGCATCTGGGATTCATTCATGTCAACTGTTGCTCTTTAAGAAGGGTATTCTTTATATAAAATATTAACCTTCTTTTAAAGACTATTTCAGAAAAAATGAACTTCTTTTCTATTCCCTGCCAACATTCCATTTCAAAGTTTCAGCCTTCTCTAGGAAACTAAAAAGGAACCCCCTTTTCCTACATCCTAAATGTCTCTTCACTCCACATGGAAAAGCTTCAGGATGGTCCCTAGGGTGAACAGCATCTCCAGTATCCTCAAACCTACTTGCAGATGTGAGCCCCATGGGAGATGAGCAGATCCAGGCTTCCAACCCCTTTCCAGATGACAGCCTCCAGAAAGATGAGTGTTGCAGAGATCTAATCCTCTGATTCCAGATGTGGGCCAAAGAGCACATGAATAAATTGCAACATCTTCTCTCCCTAGCACATGTAATTCCCTAAACCAGAAAGCCTTCTGATGTCTCTCCAACAACACACTGCATTGTCTCTAGAGAGCTAAGTCTCCTCACATCAAAGTCTTATTATTCTGTCTCTCACCTCTTTTCTCTCTTCCTATTTTCCATCCTCAATCCAAAAAGATAGGCTGTTCCTCACCTGGGTCAAGCTGCTTATCTCTGGGCACACTTTGGGAATTAGGTTATTCTGAAGGAGTAGAATCTTCAGGCCGGGCAGTTTTTCTAATGTTGAAGGCATCTTTTTCAACTTCTTCCCATTCAAAGTAATAATCTTAGTGTTTTTACCACCATACAATGCTTTTATTAACAATCTCTCAGCCATGATCTTGGAAGTAGAAAATGAAGAAGGTAACCATTAGGGATTAGAGTTCTTTATTATGCAGCTTTAGAACCTCTAATTGCAGAATTGCTGTGTCATGGAAACAAAAACATTCTGAGATCGGAATATTGAAGGTGGAAGGCACTAAATGATTTTCTATGTAACAGGTAGGGAGAAGAAACAGCTGGTCCAGGTTTGGGGCAGGAAATGTACAAGATAAGCCTACAATATCTTATGCCAGAGACATGGAATTTATCAAAGACTAATAAAATCACATCAAAAAGACACAGAAGTGAATTTCTAGGAGCTCCCAATAGTCTAAGATGGAAAATATTAAGGATCAGAAAAAATAATCCATAGTGGACTGAAACATAATACATATTAAAATCTAAGAGTTCATAATGGCATTTTTTTAAAAAGGGAATTTATTAATCCCTCTGGGAGTTGCTAGGGCACCAACTCAATCTCAAAATTGATAAAGAAAAAAAAATCAAGCATTTACTCTGCTCTTCCAATACAAACTGCATGTCAGTATAACCTAATAGTTAATAAAGTTCTTACTCACAGAGGAACTGAAGTTAATAAATGAGGGAGGAAAACAGCTTTGGAAAAATCACTATTTTTGCAAATTCCAATAAAATAATGAATCTATGCAAAAGTCATAATTGGATGCTAAAAGTATTAGATGAAAGGTTGATGAGAAATTTTATAAGTAAGTGATCGGGCTAATAACTTAACCCACTAATCAATTTTAGCATCATTAAAATTGAGACAATCACATTTTATAAGCCTTATGAAGTGATGCAATAAAAAGATTTAACTGCCATTTACAAAAAATAGGAGGACTAGAGAAGAAGTTAAATTTGTCTCAGGGAAGTACTCAGCCCAAATCTATAACACAGAAAATTCTACATGGCAAATGACACAAAGTTTCACCAACAAATCAATGACATTAATAAAAAGGAGGGGAAACTGTTATGGAGTAAACTTAAGACAAATAACTGCCAAATGCAATGTCTATACTGTATTTGAATCCTTACTTGAATAAAAATATCTGGGAGTCAATCAGGGAAACTTGTTCATGGGATTGGTATTAGGTGACAGGAAATATTCTCTTACATGAGAAAATGGTGTGATGGTAGTTTTTATTTTTAAATGAGCTTAACATTTAGAAATGCATACTGAAATTTTCAGGTGAAATATAACAATGTCTTCAGGTTTCTTTAAAATAATTCAGGGGGTGGGGGAAAGTAGGGGGAAGAAAACAGATTAAACAAGATTGAAAGAATGTTGATAATTATTAATGCTGAGTAATAGGTACACAAGAGTTCATTATACTAGTCTTATTATTTTTGTGTATGTTTAAGAAGTTCCAAACGCAAGATTAAAACAAAGACAAAAAGGGGAGGAAGGAAGACGAGCTGTAGCCAGAGATATATGATTATTATCACAACCCTGTTTGCACCCAGATATGATGAGGCCTGGAGGCATTTGGGTTACATATATATGTGCCACATTTAGATTGCTGAACTTGAACATTGTAACTTGAACTTTATAAAATACATTCTGTACTAAAAGCACTCTGTACACAAATCAATTCTTCCTTTGGAATTCAGACTTCATTTGTTTATTCAACTAATATTTACTGAGCACATACTACATGCCCGACACTGCAGGCATTGGAAATAGAGGAATGAATGAAAAGAAAAAAACAAAAACCTGCTCTCAGGGAAATTACATTCTATTATAGTAGGAGAAGAAGGACAATCAAGATGAATAAGCAACTCCAGTATGTTAGATGGTGATCAGTACCACGGAAAAATAATAAAGCAGGAAAGGGAAACGGAGTATAGGAAGTGAGACGTTTACAAGTTTAAATAGGATGACTAGGGAAGGGTACAGGGAGAATGCTGTTAGAGACAAGACCTTTTCCAGTAAGAAGGTAAAGCAAGTGCCAAAGTTATAAAAAAAAAAAGGATCACTAAATTTATAAAGGTATTATAATGAACATCTCTATCATCACAACTGTAAAACAAGAGGTGCTGATTAATGGTGACATTCAGTTGCTAAAATGATAACATAATTTTTCAGCTTCTTAATCACTGCTCTTTGACTTATCTCTTCCAAACCTATCTTTCAACTGCTTGAGTCTGATATTAGTTTACTTTTCTAAGAATAATAAAGTTATTACTATCTAAACAAACTGATGATAAGGCTTTTTTAAAATCTCATGATAATTATCATCTCTAAAGTAATTATTGTGTGGCTATAACACAGCTGACACTGTTCAAACACTGGCAATTTATTAACAGGCCACTAGAATCTAACACTGCTTTCTGTTAATTTGCTGAACTTAGAAAACATTCTACGTTCAAACAAAAAATGGTAAACATTCTTGATTTCCTCTTCTCCCTTCCTTCCAATATGCAATCAATCCTGGTAATACCACCTGTTCCAATTATCTATCATTGGGAAACAAATCATCATACAACTTAATTGCTTAAAGCAAGATTTATTTACAAATTTTAATTTGAGCAGAGCTTCCCTATGCTTCTCTTGGTGACAGCTCAAGGGCTAGAGCATAATTCATCTAAAGGCTCATTTACCTACATCTGGTGGTAGATGCTGGTTGTTGGCTAGGGTCTCAGGGTGGTCAGCTTATACATGTAGCCTCTTCAGTGTGGCTTGGTTCTACGGGCAAGCATCCCAAGAGAAAGTGGAATGGAAGCTGTATCACTTTCCTGGCCTTGCTTCAGAAGTCATACAGCATCACTTCTGCCACATCCGTTTCATTAGAAGCAAGTCACTGAGGCCAGCCCATATTCAAAAGAAGACAAATTAGACTCTGCCTCCTGATGGCAAGTGACCAAAAATTTGTGGACATGTTCTAAAATCTATCACAGCTCACCCTGTGGTCATGAGCTATTTACACTTCTCTCATATGCAAAATAGAGAAACTCGTTCCCAAGAACCCTTTTCCCCAAAAGTTTCATCCATTTAGAGCATCAGGTCCAAAGATCTTGTCATCTAAATTAGGTCCAAAGGTGGGTACAGCTCCTCGGGGACAGTTCCTTCAGTTCAGTTTGAGTACAATTCATTGACTTGGTGACTTATGAACTAAAGACACAAGTTATCTGTCCCCACATTACTAGAATACAATAATGGGTGAAACACAGGGCAGGCAATAGATAGGAAAATTCAATAGATAGTTCCATTCAAAAAACGAGGAAAAATCAGAGAGACAAAGCAGCCACTGGTTCATAGCAATCCTGAAATCTAACTAGGCACATGTTGTCAGTTCCTTGATTAGAGCTCAATCCTACTGCCTGGGTTCCCTGCTCTCGGTTCCCTTCTTTGGGCTCTTGATTCCACTCTCTGAATTTCTTTTCTCTTCCATAAAAGGTAACCCATGTTTGCCAAGTAGTTTTCTCAAACTGCTTTCTCTCCACAAAAGTTCAAGGTTCCAAAAGCCTCTCTTCATTTTTTTCTTCCTTTTTTTTTTTGGCTACAGTTTTATTGAGCTATAATTCACATACCCTGCAATACACTGATTTAAAGTATACGATTTGGTTGGGCACAGTGACTCACACCTGTAATCTCAGCACTTTAGGAGGTCAAGGCAGGAGTACCGTTTGAGGTCAGGAGTTCAAAACCAGCCTGGGCAATACAGTGAAACCCCGTCTCTACAAAAAAATTAGCTGGGCGTGGTGGTGCACACCTGTAGTCCCAGCTACTTAGGAGGTTGAGGCAGGAGGATCACTTGAGCCCAGGAGTTCGAGGCTATAGGGAGCTATGATCGCACCACTGTACTCCAGTCTGGGCAATAGAGCGAGGCCCTGTCTCTTAAAAAAAAGTATACAATTCGATGGTTTTTAGTATATTCATACTAATACACCAAGTTGTGTATGATCACTATAATCAATTTTAGAACACTTTCATCATCCCAGAAGAAAGCCTGTAGTCTTGAACAATCACTCTCCATTCCTCCCATCAACCCCAACACAAGTGCCCGTCAATTCTTGAGTGGATTAACAAAATGTGGTGTATGTATACAGTGGAATACTACACAGCCATAAAAAATGAATTAATACCTTTTGCAACAATCTGGATGGAACTGTAGACCATTCTCCTAAGTGAAGTATTGCAGGAATGGAAAAACAAATACCCCACATGTACTCACTATTAAATTGGAACTAACCGATCAGCACTAATATGCACAGATGGAAGTAAAACACAGCAGAAATCAAGCAGGTGGAGGAAGAGAAGGGGGTGGGTGAAATTATACCTAGTGAGTACAATGTACGCTATCTGGGTGATGGGCATGCTTATAACTTTGACTCAAGCAGTACAAAAGCAATCCATGTAACCAAAACATTTGTACCCCACTAATATTCTGAAATTTAAAAATATATATATATATATATATATCACCCACAGCCTCCTGGAGTGACATTCAGCTCCTGTCAATGCTCTCTTAAAAGGTCTTCTTAACAAACACTCGAGGCCCAGTCCCAAAACTCTACTACATGACTTATGTATTTTGTTGTAGCAGTGAATACTGTGTCAAGATTCAATTAAAAATATATATAACAAAAACAATTAGGAATTATATAGAATATGGTATTTATTATAGGAATTTGACCTTATGTAATTGTGGAAGCTGGATAAGCCATCTATGTACAGCTTTTGCTTTTTTTTTTCCTTCTCAGCTACTTCTGGGCATTGACAGCTGTTGTTCTTATGCCAGGAGCTGTGCCTGCCCAAGATCCAGAGCAGCTGAAAAAGATCTGGCAGGAATGGGAGAAACTGCAGGCTCAGCTGTGAATTCATTTCATGAGCCAGCAAATCAGCAAGTGTGCGTGATATTAATAACTGAAGCTCCTTTATGGATTGCATTGATTTTCCAAGCTTCCTTTTCACTTATGACTTCCAAATTTTGTGCATAATGTCTCTTCTAGCCAGGACTGACCTGAAACTATACAGAGAAGGGGATCCTGAGATAGAGTCTGAGCTTAGCTAAGTTGATTCAATACAAATGTACCACATCACCACCGTTCACATCTGTCTGCTTCTCTTTGCACCGCTGATATCATAGGCCAAAGTCTTATCACCTCTTACCTGGACTACTCTCTGTTCCCATTATACATTCTGCATTACACTGTCACCAGCCATCTTTCTACAGTAAATCTATGCCTGCAACATAAAATCTTGTCATGGCCCCTTACTGCTTAGAAGTTAAAATCTCAATTATTAAGACTCAGTCTACCCCCAACTATTTCACATGCCACGTCTTTTAACAAACCCTGTACTCCACCCTTAGGAGACCACTTGCTATTCCTCAACAGCATGGAGTACATTTACCCCTTTCCTTAAGCTGTTCATTTTGCCTATATACCTTTTTTATCTCTCTACCTCCCTGTTTCTAATTATTTGAGGAACCTGATAAAATATTTCTACTGTTGCTTTTCTTGAACCATGACCTGCCCAGGCATAATTAAGTGCCTCGACATCTATGTTTAAAGAGGACTTTATATAAGCACCAGTTTCGCATTTTATACTTTGTATTTTTGTTCTTTTCTTATTTCTTCCTTGCTATATTAAGCCACGCTTGAATAGCATTCTCTAACATCATGCTTGGTATAAGGCAGGCATGTGATAAATGTTCATTAAATTAAATTGACAATTCTAGCTGAGGTGTTGTCTAAAAGAGTACCTTATTTAAATCTATCAGTGGCATAAAGTTCATACAAATATAGGAAAAAAGAAAACTGAGGGTCACAGAAGTTAACAACATCAAGTGACTACTATTTGGCAGGCATTGTCCAAGATGCATAGTATACAAATAAGACATAGTCATTGCTCTCAAGGAGCTGACAATCTAGAAGGAAGTTAGAAATGAAATGAGATAATTCATTTGTCAAATATTTACTAAGTACCCATTACATGCCGGCACCATTACAGCACTGAGGCACTAGGAACACTGCATGAACAAGATAGATTATTGGCTCAGATTAGAGCGTTGGCTTCTCCCATGAAGCCAATAGTGCAATACAATAAGGTAAATGCTAATTTAAATAAGTACAGAAAGAGGCAAAGAGCCTGATCTGTTGGTTCAAGGAAGATTTCCTGCTGTGGAGTCCAGTCATAATGGAGTAAAAAGACTTAACCAGTTGATGAAATAAATGTGAAGGATGGGAAAGTATTTAAATAAAAGAATCATGAAGAAAAGGTTCAGACACATGAAAAACACAGAGCCATGGGTAAGAAAAACAATTAATTCTAGTGCATAAGTCTAAAAAAAAGAGTGATGGGAGGTGACACCGGAGGGGTACACAGGACCAGTCTTTCATGAAATCTCTCCCTTAAATACCACGATAAGGAGAGGGGGAGCCACTGGAGAGTTTAGGTGAGACCCAGAATGTTTTAATCAGTTATAGTAAGATGCACATATGTGTAGGTGACTGTCATGAAGGAAGAAGCTTATACTCAGATCCCTAGAAACAGGAGGCTCGGCATGCCATGCAGGGCCACGTGGGAAAGGAACAGGTTCAGTCAGGAGGTAGAGGAGGGCAGTGAGGGTGAAGTCCAGGCCAGAGCCTTTATTGGGATTTCCAGAGGAAAGACAAAGCAGGGAAGGACAAACAGTTTAGGACAGGCTAGTCTGAGTAATTCTGGTGGGCCTGAGGCCATAGGGGTGGTCCCTAGGTGTCTGGTACCTGGTCTTGGGATAATGAAGGGAAACTCCTAAGGTACAAGGGCCAGACAGAGGAGGTGTGGCTCAGGACTGTTAGTCTGCATAAGGCATGCTCCTGTCTGTCCCCAACTTTTGCTATCTCCGATAGGAGCAGTCTCTCCCCAGCCAAAAAGGTTTTTTTAAGATGTCAAAGCATCATGATATACAGAACATTTTAAAAATATAAACAATACAGGAGGGCCATATTCAGATTTGTATTTCTGGCAGTTCACTTGAGTAACATAAAGGAAGAAAGTTCAAGGGAATAAGACCGGAGGCAGGGACAGCAATTATTAGTATGAGGCTTCAGTACTATTCCACCTAACAGAGAAAAAAGGGACAGAGATGAAATGACAGGTTATAACATGGGGAAGATTGTGACAAACCACAATTTAGGATGTGAAGGGGGAGATGAGAGTCGGGTAATAACTGGCAAGGGACAGCCAGGTTCAGGTTTATTAAGACATTTGAAACCAAAGAAGAAAGATGTAGAAAAAGTGATGGAGTTTGCTCTTTTAAAGTTTTGAGTTTTGACCTGCATCTTAAACACCCTCTCTATGGATGGCCAGCTAAAAATTAAAGGGTTGCTGATCTCTCTGCTGTAGAGATTAGCTTTGTGGAAAGTCAGCATCTAGAGCTTTCCCAGCAACCAGAAATCAATCCATTTGGCAGAAAAACTGAAAAATCACCAGATTTTTGAGACAGCATCAGCCTGTGAATTCAGCACAGAACTAGGAACCTAAAGTTGAATGTTAATCGAGACAGAGTTATTGACTTATTATGTAAACTTAGAAAGTCAGTCAAACCGGCTATACCTATCTCTCTTCTCATCAGTAAAACAACAAGAAATACCAAGCTATTCCGCTGAGATTGTGTGGGAAATAGCTAACTCATGATTATAAACTACTTTGGAATTATAAAGTGCTGTGAGAATGCTAAAATATATAGCATCCTAGGACCTCAAGGACCCTCAAAGTAAAACAATCATTAGTTTTATTAACACAGTGAGTGGAGGCTCATTCTACTTATTAACACTCCACAATACAAAAGAACCTGGCTACTTCTTACCATCACAGGGATCTTTGTGACAAATTTAAAAATTTTGAAAAGTTGGAAAAAATGCATGAAAAACAGGAGTTTGTAAACACAGATTATGGCAGAAACCAATGCACTATTTGATTTGTTTTGGCAAGCTTATTTTGTGATTAAAACGTGATCTGACACTTGGGGTAAAAGTTTCAAACATGGGTAGATGCTTCGTGTACTTGAAAACTACTGTAGAAATTCTGTCCTGTAATAAAGAAGGGTATTAGGTTTCCCTTGGTTAGTTTTCTTTTTAAATATGGAAATGGAAGGTTTGATTTAAAGGGCTTTGGGTTCTCAAAGGCCTGCCTTCTAAGGTCATTCACTAGCTATGTAGCTTGAGCAAGTTATTTATTCTTAACCTCTTCAAGTCTCATTTTCATCACCTTTAAAACAGGGATGAAATATCAGTCCCTGCTTTCTGTGAGGAGTAAATAAGCCACACATTAAAGCATTTAACACACTGCCTGGCACAAAGTAAGTGCTCAAGAAAAGGTAGTTATGTTTGTTTTTGTACAATCTTACATACACATTCAAATCAAGAGCTCTACATTTTGGCAACAAATCTCAAGTGTGCAAGCACTACCCCTGGGGCTGATAGGTGCTAACATATGTCTACTGTGCCAAGAACCTATTTCCCTGCTGCCACTTGCATGTCACTGTCCTCTTCTTTATACCAGCTTTACTTCAACTTATTACTTAGATATCTGAGTGCACGCTTGTTAGAAGGGTTCGAATGAGGGGCTAGGTTGCAGATGTTATACAAATCCTTAAATTGGTTATAAGGTTGAAAATATATTAGCAGTTCACAGACTTTAAAACAGGAAGAGATTTGTAAGAAATAGAGTTATCCACTCTTAATTTTGTCCAGTAAGGTCATTTTTAAAAATTCACTCTCAACTATTACCACCATAATTTCATAAAAGAAAGGACATTTTAAACCCTTATACTAAAAGAATATAACATACAAATTTCTTTAAATTTGCTTTAAATAAAAAAATTTGCTTTTTGAAAAAGTCACTATCTCATACTAAATTTTGTTATTTTGCCAATGGGATCATTTTACAGACCTGCACTTAGTTCCCACTAGGCTGGATAAACCTCTCAATATTCTACTCAAACACACACACACAAATACATATACATATTTTTATATTTTTGGGAAGCTTCTACCAAATATTAAATGCCATAGAAAACAAAAGGAAGTAGCTAATCAAAATAAAAAGTAGCAATGAATAGATTAGAAAATAGAACATTGAGATAAACCAAGACCAGTAAGATAGCTAAACATCTACAAAGTCTAATTAAGTAAGGAATAAACCAAAATGGGGAACATAAAGGGAAATGGTCTAAGATAATGCCAGGGTTTTGGCTTGGGAACTAGGCATTTTTGACTGAGACAAGAAATTTAAGTTCACAGACCAGGTGGAGATGGTGGTGGGCAAACAGGAACAGGAGTACATGCCCTGCCTAAAGCTGACAGCCACCACTCAGCTCTTGTTGAGTGCTGCCGTAAGGAAATCCTGGTTGTGTTGATTGCCCTTCTGATTTTTTTTAGAAGCTGGAAATATGGATTTTTACGTGAAATCTCCCAGTTCTTTAATGCTACCAACCAATACCTTTCTTTTCTTTGATGTATCACTTCACAGGCCAAACAAAATAGATCTCAGGGCCACATTCAGCCCACCAGTTTGGTAGCTGTGATATAGTATGAGAAAGAAGGTCAGGAGTAACATACTGAAGGACGGTCAAAAAAAGAGGCTCAGACCAGAATAGCACTTAAGGAGGAAGAACCAGCAAAGAGTAATATTATGGGAAGAGAGAACTTCAAGGAAGGAGTACTCTACAGTGTTAAATGCAGCAGAGACTTTCAGTAAGGTAAGGACAAGTTAGCAATGCTTTTAGAAGCAGTTACAGTGGTGTGGCAGAGGCTAAATCCAGACTGTTGTGAGTAAAAATAAATAAATTTTATGTACATATATATATTCAAAACCACAAGGTTAAATAAACAGCTCCATGTGCAAATGGTATCATTTTCAGCAATAATTAAAACAAGCTTTGTAAATAGATTACAGCATACACAAAATATTTCTTTAAAGCACTTGAAAATTCTTTGTGGAGCTTAAGAAAGGTGTTATCTTAAGTCACATTAATTCACCCACAATATCAAGAGTTTAACAACTCACTTAAGAATATCAAAACCAAGTCTGACAACCTTTATGTCGATCAAGAATCTTGACAGTTAAATTCTAAACAGAATATAAATGTCAAACTTTGAGATATTTGATAGGAAGCAAAACAAATACTATGAAGATTTTTACCTTCTTATAGCAGATACTTCCTTGGTCTCATAATGTCCTGCAAGCTAATGAAAATTCCTACATGCTGAATACCAAGGGCAGCAGTGAAACCTCCCCTCATTCTAGCATCCCAAAGCTGTGTTTTATGAACCACCTTGACAGTCCCACTTGTGCAGAAGAGATTAATACCCTCTCTATCATGCTTTTGCCTCCTTTTTAGGTGATATAGAGACCAAAAAAAAAACCCCCACCAAATAATAACCATTATTCTCATAAATACTATATATAGCAATGCCAAAATGCTAGCTATACTATCTAAACTTTTCTATTTATCTTTATAGTTCTCCTATTAGGGAAATACTATTATTCCTATTTCATAAAAAGCAAACTGGAGTTCTGAAAGGTTAGTGCATGCCAGGGTCAAAATTTAAATACAAGTCTGATCCCAAATGCCACTATTTTCAGTGCATGTGAAAATGCTTAGTAATGTTCACCAAATACTCCAGCTCCCTGCCTGCAGGACACTGCACTTCTGTACATTCTCTTATTTGGGTGAGGCCATGTGACTAATTCTAGCTAATGAACAGAAATGAGATGTGTTTCATCTAAGCCACAGAACTTATTTGCTGAAGTGAGACTTCAGAATGCTCTTACAGGGGTCCTCAAACTTTTTAAACAGGGAGCCAGTTCATTGTCCCTCAGACCGTTGGAGGGCCGGACTATAGTTTTAAAAAAAAAAACACTATGAACAAATTCCAATGCACACGGCACATATCATATTTTGAAGTAAAAAAACAAAACAGGCAAAAACACCCAGTGGGCTGGATAAATGTCCTCGGCAGGCCGCTTGTGCGGGCCGTAGTTTGAGGTCCCCTGCTCTAACAGTTTGAGATGGTGACAACTCTAATAGCTTAGGTCCTAGAGTGTAGAAATGTGGAGAAGATCCCACAGCCAACTTGGCAAAATGTGGCACATACAAGAAACACTCCTTTCTTGCTAATGAGATATTAAGATTTTTGAGTTGTTACCACAGCATAACCTAAGCTTAGTGAATGGTACCCCCAGTGATCTCAAAAGTCAAATAAACACATTTCAGTGGGTCAGGGTATGAAAAGAAAAGAAAAAAAAAAGTTAAGGTCCATTGAATCTTTCAAAAGGGATTCATGTAAAGTCTGATATTAGGCAGTTGCCAAAATCATGAAAAGCAGATGAACAGCTGCCTAATGTGCCCAATTTTTTATCTAAAATATTTTCCTTACAACTTTCCAGATTCTTTAGCAATAAAACTTATGATTTAGTAAGTGGTTCTCAACTGGGGGCGATTTTGTCTCTATGGAGATTTTTGTTCTCACAACTCTCAAATGGGTACTACTGGCACTTAGTGAGGAAAGGATGCTGCTAAACTTACAAAGCATAGAAAAGCCCCCACAATGAGGTATTATCAACTCAAAATGTAACAGTGCCACTGCTGAACAACTCTGATCTAGGTGTATAAAGCCTTTCCAATCTCAGTGTGGGAGTACAGGGAAAATGCCTGCTTCAAAAATAACAATTTACTTTTTAAAGTGAGGTCATTATTTTTGCTCATCAAACTCATGCATCGGAGTTCTTATTAATCCCCACGTTGATGCTGTATGGGCTAAAATTATAAACAACAAATGTCTTTCCTTCTGTCAATACAAGGGTGATACAGAGAAGAATAGCAGGTGATAGAATGCAAATCAGCTCTATTCGGAGAATTGAAAATTCAGCAACCTTATAGAAAGGCAGTGATTTGGTTTCAGTAAGTCATACTTGTTTGTCATACTGATTATACTGAAATAAGACAACTATAAACTTCTTCATGTTCAATACATTAACAAAGCTTTTAATATTTTTTTGATCTGTACACTTATTTTATAGGATCCTTATATTTTATGTAGATTAACTAAAATCAGACATTGTCCTAATTGGTACATGATGATAAATTAACTGTAGCATGTTATTAGAAGCTAAGAAAAAAGAAAGCTCTCTTAGGTTCCCTTCCTCCCTTCAACTGACTAAAAGACTTGAAGAATTCATCCAGGGGCAGGGTAAATGAGGAAGCAGACCTTTTGTGAGTAAGCACAATTCTAAATCATTTCCATCTCTCTAATCCCAGATCTATTAGCCTAACACTGGCTACTCCTCAGTCATGTCCTATCTTCTCAATTGATATGCTAACACTATTAACAGTTATTAGGCACCTAATATATAGATAGGCCAGGCAATGTGCTAGATATCTTCACAGTAGTCAACAAGAAGTTTTTGTTTCTAAGCACTTAACAGACTAGGGGAAAAAACAGATTGAAAAACAACTGAATACAAGTAAATAATTACAAGTGTGCAGGCACTAGAAAGAAATGTGCATTAGCTGGACCTAACCTAGCACAGGTGGGAGGAGTCAGAGAGGCTTGCCAAGGTAGATAATATGTAAGCTGAGAGCAGGAAGACAAATAAACTAGGTAAAGCATTCAACTTCTGAGAGGTAGTTCACAGGCCCTTGAGTAGAACAATGTGGGTAAAGGAGAGGAACTGATGGTTCCTAAAACTTATGTTAAAAAAAGAATTAGAAACCCCATGAATTCTAAACTAGATATTAGAATGATTTAAGTTAGGAGAGAAGAATCAATGTATGTGAAAACATAGGAGACAGGGAGAAAAACTCTCACGTACTCAATAAATGTAAAAACAGTATGAAATCACTACACACATTCTCAGAAAATCGACTGATTCGCTTCGCTCCTTTAGCTAGTTCATGACAAGAAGATGCTATGTTAATAATTGTGTGAAAATGTTAATTTGCACAAACTTTTTTCTTACTGTCCCACATTCTTGCACATAAATGTTTACTCTTTTTTTAATACCCATGAGTCTTAAAATATTCTTCAAATTCATTTACTCTAAATAAACCTTCATTATTCTAAACGGTTCTGATCTTCTAACTGATTTCTAAGAGCAATGGCTTAAATGACTACTACTTTATTACCTCCCTCTACTCTGGGGCATAAGGCTGTGCTCATATATTTACCCAAATCCCTTCAATGCAAGAATCTAGGATTGTATTATTCTCAATTACATATGAAGACAAAATAAAGGCTAGATAAAATTCTAAAGCAAAATGAGTTTTCTCTATTTCTAAAATTGTTAAAGAATGAGAATTTGAACAAACAAATGTTGATTTAATTCATTCATTTTTTATTCTTTTTTTGGCAACCATCAGATAATATGAGCAAAACTATATTGCTCACTATAGTTACACACATTCTTTTTTGCTTTATACAATTTGTAAACATATTTAAGTGGATAAAATTGTTGGCTAAAGACACATTCCAGAATTCTGACATATACTTTTCCGAGTTAGGACAAAAGAAAGCTTATGTAATTTCCATTAGACCATCATCATACAGCAAACGAAATTAGTATATGTTGCTTTTAAATTAATATCTGCCATTCTTTTAAAGACTTTTTTAGGTTATGGCTAAAATGATTATTTATCTGAAGTTTTATGAAGGAACAGAAACTGACCATACAAAACTTGTTCATAAAAATTTTAAAATATAGAAATGAAAAATAAACATATAATAAAGAAAATTCTAACTCTTGTCAGGAAAAAAGTTACCAATAAGTTATTTTATTTTAGAATACTTTAAATGTAAATAGAATTTATAATACTAGGTTCAATGATATCTTGCTTTATTACTTTTTAATGCTGACATTTTAAAGTAACAGATTACTTCAAAATAAACCCAGTGTTTAGTATTTTATAATTTCATTCTTTTATAAATTTCAGATCCACAAAAATTCAGATCAAGGGTTATAAAGCAGGCAGCCTTTCGAATATATTTTGTTTGGCAGGCAGAATGGTTTTGAATCTCATGAATGGAATGTCTCCAGGAAGCAGAAAATTCTTCCTGCTCTCATTGGCCACAGTCTCTACCAGTGCCCCACACTGTCACCTGCTGGGCATGTGAGACTGACAGCCATTTTTAATATTATAAAGATTTACTTATAAAAATTAGTTGTATTCATGGAGCAAAACTTCAAATGTTATAAACTTGATGCTAAATCTTACTAGTTATATAACTAATTTGGGAAAAATAGATCAAGCCAAAAAAGTCTCATTTTCATAATACTTCACATTTGTACATACAGGTACAATCTTCTTAGAAAGAATACTGTTACGAGTAAACTGAAGTCTGAGCTGAATAAATCATTCACACAGAAAAATACTGTGTACTGATTTTACTAGGCAGGTCTTAACTTCCAAACAGTGGCTTTCAACTTTATCCACACATGCAACATAAAAATTCTCAAATATTTGCATTGACGGAAAAGTAACATTAATCAGGCTAATAAAATAACAAGTAACAAAGGTTTTCTTCTAATCTTAGATAATGAAGCAAAAAAAAAAAAAAAATCCTAGAGAATGAAGACGTCTGAGATGTAAGACAAATCACCAAAGAAGAAAAATTTTAAGTAAATGTGGCCTTGGACATTTTACACTGCCACTCCCTCAACTTGTATAAGCTAAGGAATAAAAGAGGCCACAAAACGTTTCTTGGTGAAAAAGGCAGTAAGCAAAGCAAAGCAGCTGAGTGGTGATGGAAAGAACACAGCAGAAAATATAAAAACGTGGAGTTATGAAAGAAATCAAGAGATGATGGTACTAACTCCAGTACGAAGTTTAAGAAACACCAAAGTATAACAAATAAATTAGAAAGACAGTAATCTATTAGGCCTTTTTTACAACCAAATAAAACACTAATCCCTAATTCTTTAGAGTTTTAAATCTGACAGAGAACACCTATTTACCTTTGAATTTGTCTCATTTCTTTAAACTTAACAAATGATTCTTATCTGAATAAATATTTAAAAATTCTTAATTATTAAAGCAAGTTTCTTAGCTGCACTTCGATGAGTGCTATATAAAAAGCTTCACTGCATTAATCCCACCAATACCAAGGTTACTGCAACCAAGTTCATTTTATAAGCATTAATTAAATTTAACACAATACATTATTGCAATAACAAAAAGACTGAGTCATTCCACTTCTTCAAGAATAATTACATTGAAATGGTTATTCTGAAAGCTTTTAGTAACAAGGGGGAAGAATTAAAAATATTTAAATATTCCAACACAGAACAGAATATCCAAGATCCAACATAAATAAAAAGTATCAGCGAATAGGGTACCATCTTGGTCTATGAATGATGTTTTCCACAATGGGCTTACAAGTTTTTAAAATTCCACTAAAAGGACACTGGTTAAAGTTCATCTTTGATAAATTTCTAAAAAGCCTATTAGTAAGTAGCTTTGCCATAAAACTGATTTAAGGTAGTTGTGTTTTTCAGTAGCATTCAGAACATTCAGCACTTGGTAGGAATACTTAGATCGGCACACTGTAAGCTAAAACATAATTGTGTAACATTTTGTAAACTAGCTGCAATTTTCAGTAGCTGTGTTTACCAATGGTGTAACAGAATTATAATGTTCTCCTAAGCCATATGCATGTCTCATATATCTGAAATGAAAAAAGAAGAAATGAGTAGTTTTGATGAAGTAATTTATTGTATATAAATGATTAGTATGTATATATAAACCAAACACTCTGAATGACTCAGGTCACGGGGGTATCATTCAATAGACTATATAGATGTATTAATTAACACCTTAAGGACCGCTCACGAGTTTTCGCCTGTTTCGCGCGTCATCTGTTAAGGACCACTCACGAGTTTTCTCGTTTTTCACTGTAGTTACTTATGACGATTTAAATAATCGTGTAGTTTGCCCAAAAACGTGCGGTCCCTGGCGTATGTCTTAGAGATTTCTATGCAGTACGAAAGGTGTTAAGAGCTCCACATTATCTGAAAAGTATCAGCAGTCAGCAAGACCAGGTTCAATCACTTAAGGGAAAATGGAAAGGCTGAGATGCTGAGTGCCGCCCACTAACCTTAAATTTTCACCTAAACCGTAGCCATTAATGACTGACTACCTTAGTGGTTTAGTTAATAAACACTAGAGCCAATAGGAAACCCTCTATGATATGTTTCAGAAGAGATTTCTCAATCATGTAAAATATTTTCATGATGTGATGAAAAAATCTCTAAGGAATAAACAGGCAACATGAATATATCTCAGCTTTAACACTTGTTGACACTTTCAGCATGATTAGATGTCAAACCAGGACAATACACAAAACAGTCTTAAAATTTTGTAACCTTTAGAAATGACTTCATTCTTAACTCATACACAATAATAAATCACTAGGGCTTACAAAATTATATAAATCACGTATTTTGACAATGCTATATAGTTCTATAACTGTCTTTAACATAAAAAAGAATTAACTCAGCTGAAGATAGTTATTTTGATTAATCAACATATACAACCTAAAATCTTTTATATTTCTTTTTGTTCTAATTACGAAAAATAAAACAGTAAAAATTTCTAGGTACTTACACAAGTATTAATGGTTTTTTTGGATATTCTTCACCAACTACAATAGGAGGAGAATCTGCCTGTATTATCTCTATTGGTGTTTGTAAAATGTGAGACAGAGCTCTTAACTATAGGGGAAAAAAAAGGATTAGTAAGGAAAATAAAAATGTAAATGACACTCAATTTATAAACTACTGAAGTACACACAAACAAGGCAACCAGACAGAGCAGGGATGTGCTCTGATCAACTACACTGAGAGCCTGGCACATAGTGGGCACTTAATAAACACTTGTTGAATAAACAAATAAATATAATACAGGTTGTGTTATCACTTATCCAAAATGCTTGGGACCAGAAGTGTTTCAGATTTTGGATTTTTTCAGATTTTGAAATATTTGCATATACTACATAATGAGATATCTTAGGGATGGGACCCAAGTCTAAACACAAAATTCATTTATGTTTCAAATACACCTTATACACATAGCCTAAAAGTAATTTTATATAATATTTTGGATAATTTTGTACAAGAAACAAAGTTTTGACTGCATTTTTACTACAACCTGTCACATGAGGTCAGGTGTGGAATTTTTCACTTGTGGCACAATATTGGGACTCAGAAAGTTTTGGATTTTAGACAGTTTGGGATTTCAAATTTTTGGATTAGGGATGTTCAACCTATTAAATCAAATGCAAAGGTTTCTCAACAGCTTTGTAAAAATATCAGTGCTGTACTTAATGAAGTGGATTGGGTTTATTATACTTATCTCTACTTTTGAACATGTTTGAAAATTTACACAATAAAAAGATTTTTAGGATAACTACTGTCCAAGCACTAGATCAAATCAATTACAATGTAGGAGGGGAGAGAGCAGGGCAGAACAGGAGGTTTATTTTTTTAAAAGAGTTTCAGAAGATTCTAATGTACAACCAGTGTTGAGAACCACTGTTCTGTAATTTTTGAGGCATTAATAAAATGAATATGTATATGAACTGTACTGCCTTCTCAAGGAATTTCCATATGATTAACATATATAATTTTAAGTAGTATTATAACATGTAATATAAAATTAGAGCCTAAAGTGAGATGAATAATAGTTAATAATGAATATTAATGCTAACATTTTTAAGACTTACTGTGGTGAGGTACTCTAAGCACTTTATGTATATTAATTCATTCAATCCTAACAATAATATTATGGGATAGGTATTATGGGATAGGTGCTATTTTAAAGACCTACAATCTGAGGCAGAGAAAGGTTGAGAGACTTGTCAAAGTCAACCATTAGGAAATTAAATGACCTGCACTTAACTGAGAAAGTCTGATTCTAGATCCCAAGTTCATAAACAAATTAATCATTAACAGTCTTCAGTCACAGTGTCCTGATCTTTGTATTTACAAGAATACCCCATCAAGAACAGAGTCCTTTTGGGGTCTTGAAAGAACGTAAGAAATTACTTCACAAATACGGCAAGGGTTCTATGTCGCATGGTGGCAACTTCCCATACTCTATTTTATAAGTAAAATGTTCCTATGAAGCACATTTTTCTTATAATAATTAAAATTTACCCCACCGTAAAAAGAGCAACTTTATTTCAAATGAATTCACAGACAATTTATGAGTAAATGTCCTTCAAAGGATGTTTTAAAAGGCTTTTCTTAAATAGAATTGATTAGGTTTCTAATACTTTTATGAATTTGTAATCTTCATAAGAAAGTTCAAGCATCTTTAATTATTCCTAATATAGTCACAAAGCTAGTATGAAAACTTCCTGAGTTTTAGAGACCCAGGAGAAGCATAGAAAACTAATGGATATAGTTCCCTCTGGTGGAGAGGTACAAATACAGCACTGCTAAAAAAAGATTTTGGAGAAACACTGATGTCACATCTTCAAGCAACACAGTTCTTGAAGTGAATTATTTAGCGCCACAGACTATTCAAGATGTTTAGTCATATAATCATCATTGCACGGCACTATTAATAATACTACTGCTAGATTCATCTACCTAGCACTTTGGCTTAAAAACACTTATGCACATACTCCCTGCCTTATTTAATGTTCACAAATGCTCGGTACAGGGGTTTTATTAATTATTATTCCTATTCCCTATGAAGAAACTCAAGCTTGGGAAGTTGGCAGACTCCCCCAAAACAGAGAAGTGGAAGGAAATGCCAGGACTCTAACCTAGGATTTGCCTTTTTATCCTCTTTCTTTCTAATACCTGGGCTGTTTCATTCCCACTTGGTTCACTTAAGTGTTTTGTTTATTTTGTTTTAATGAAACAAAATTAACAGTACAATTAAAAAAATCAGAGCTAAAAGAAAATCTTGATAACTCCCTATAAGTAACTGAACATAATGTTTTCTTAAATATGAATTTTAATGCATCAACTGCTGCTTTCAAGTAAGTACTGTCACTATCAACTAGGAATTCAAAACACATTTTAATAGATGTGTTGTGGTAGGATTTGGCCTGTAATTTCACATAAAAACATTTTTTCTATTTCTGATGTAAAGATGTTACTTTTCCATTAGTGACTTTTATCAGCTAAGCCATCAGGGCAAATTTTACTTTACTTTTCAGTAAAATTTTCACTTTTGTAAGTCCAGAAAACCAAATATATTGCCAGTGGCAGCATCACAAGTGAAAAGACTTACACAGATCTAACACCACCTTCTTCAACACACAGATCTAGCACTAAGCTAGCTATTTCAAATGAAATAGTGCTTTGTTTCCTTAAGGTACACACTTTAAACAAAGGCCTAACAATGTTAACTCCCTATTTCTTTGTCAATAGACAAACAGCAAATATATAAAGAAAAGGAATCCTCAATGAGAAATTGAGATGAGCTGAAAAATGTTTGCAAACTACAGAAGGAATTTAGAAATTATTTAACAACCCACAATCACTGTGAATAATTACAAACTTACCTCAAGCTGACCTCCCCATGCAGCTGTGTTTACAATATCATCACAGTACTTTCCAAACTCTTCTGCAGAGAATAGATCAGAATATAGTACTTAATAATCTTCATAACTCATGTTAAAAGATCCCTTTAATAGCTTCCATAATCCTTGATGAAAATGCCCAAGTTATGAACATGCTCCCTCACTACAAGTACCTTCCAGAATTTAATCTACTTCCCAGATTCAAACTTAATTCATCCCAAATTATCATCATCTTTCCATCCAAGAGCAAAGCAATTCATTTCTGCTCCTCTCCCTCAGCCTTAGGCCCAGGGACTTTATCTATGTAACAAGCCTACTTCCCTCTCATTACCGGAAGCAATAACCCCCAAATTACCACCATTTAAACTATCTTGACATGTGTTTTGAAGCCCAAACCTGCATCCCAAAGAATAGCATGAAAGACTAAAAAATGTAGCCCCTGTCCAATCAGTTTCACTGTAAGACCCTATGAGAGATGTGTGAAGAGAATCAGGGTAAAAGTACAAATGAGTTGAAATTCCTTCCCCAGAGGAAGGAAATAGTGCCTTCAAATAGTGTCTCCACTTGTAATTTTGGAAGCACCTAATTATTTGCATAAATATCAGTTCTAGCCAAGGGAAAAGGCTTTTCAGATCAGCCCTAAGGGAAGGATTAAAAGACTTAATCACTGAATTTACAAGGGGCATATCTTGTGCATATAACTTAATATACTGCATGTTAAAACGGGAAACAAACATCCTTCCTGTTCAGAGAGTGCGGGTGGGAGGGAATTACGGATTTCTAGAAGAAAAATACATCCCATGTTTTGTCTCATTTACTATTAAATCCTCAGTGTTCAGAACAGGTCTAGAATAGTGCCTGGCACACAGTGGCCTTCAATAAATACTGGTTGAATAAATGAAGATAATTAACTCTTTTGTCTTTTTCTCTGACTCAGCATACAAAGTGTTGATAGATCTCCAGAATGACTATAGGTATATCTAATTCTGTAGCCAATTAATTTCCCATAGATGTCATATTGGAAATGTTAACATATCTCTTGTTGTTTTAGGCCATTGCTATTTTCTAAATTACCAGAATTTGCTATGGCACACAAAAACACATTTTTCCATTTATCTTGATATATACAGAGGTAACATCATAAATGGCTCTACTGTAATTTATCTCCAAAATGATTACTAAATCACTGAAACTCCCCAGCTCTGTTAGTTGTAGGGGCATTTGAGAAGAGGTGGCAGTTTGTACGCTGACTTTGCTCTACTTCCTTCCAAGGAAGGCAGACTCCATTAAAGGAAAATCAACCTTAACCTTCCCCTCAACTCATCCTGGCCATAAGACTTGCTCCCAGTGGATATTGCCAAACCTGCCTTCTCTCAAGTACTAACTTTCCTCTATTCCGTTCTTTACTCCCCTGAAACTCTTTCCTATTTTTACTTCTTCTCTTCCTCATTTGTTAGTTGTGCATTTTTTACCTCCTCATAAATATTTTAATGGTAATTATCAAAAGTATACAGAATAAAGGGAGTTATTAACTCATTTCTGGTTTTGCAAAGTCAAATTTTACTTGAATATCGATCTTCCTAATTACAAAGCTTATTGAGAATAAAATTTAATCTCCCCAAAGTATAGGATAAAAGGAGAAATTAGTTTTCCTAATCATTCTCTGCTTATGGTCTTCAGGACCTATATATACTTCTAGAGCCTGGTCAAAGCTTACCTTCCTCTATTCTTAACTTTGTTAAATATGAATTTAACATATTTTTTTCATTAATCCTGTTTCTATCTTTATCTTATATAAAACAATATATTTTAACTAGAAAATGGTTAAGTACTTAAGAGATCTTAATAAAGCAAAATGTACCAGGATGTATTAAAATTGTAGAAAATAATTCTGCCTAAATTTTGTGGTGTTTTCCTCATTAGGGTCTGTATGGGTTCATTTTATGCTCAGTCCCAGGAAGCACTTTATTTGAAAACCACAACCACCAATAGGAACAACAAAACATAGTAAAGAAAAATAAATTACCTGGAGTATACATATCTCCAGTATTGGGATTTGTTAAAAATGGCAGAAAGTCTTCTACATGGCTTTGCATATATCTAGCAGTTTGACATCTTAAGGCAACCACAGTAAGAGTGGCATCCTGTTCTTTCAGTTGATCTTCAATGGCTCTGTACATACAGTGGCCATCAGATGGAATCTGTTTAATTTCCAACTGTCTAGCTGCCAATATTTGAGCAAGTTTTTCACTTTCTACATGTCTGGCTCCAGATAAGTTCTCAATTTCAGCTTCAGCTATCCTTTCCTCTCGCTCCTTCTCCAATGCAGCTTTTTTTTCCTAAAAAGAAGAGAACATAGAAGAATTAATTAGTAATAATAAGGCTAATTCTCATTTATTAAGGGGATAGAGATGTAAGAGTCTCAAAACTTTTTGCCATTTTTCTCCCTTCTCCCAAATGTACCACCACATTGATCATTTATAAAAATTATATGCCAAGTTTCTAAAAACTTTACTTACTGATTTCAAAATACTTAACACTGAGTTGTCCTAAACTTTAAAGCACATTATTATTGTATTTAAGTCCATGCTAATCCAAGCTTCTTAACTTACCACTCCACCAGTGAGGTGCTAATCTGCCAAAGTGTTTAGTAGGGTACAGGCAGACAGTCTTTTATCTAGCTTTTTGAAAAAAAGTATGTATATATACATACACA
The DNA here is from genome assembly GCA_963574435.1 of Cheirogaleus major. NCBI lineage: Eukaryota > Metazoa > Chordata > Mammalia > Primates > Cheirogaleidae > Cheirogaleus > Cheirogaleus major. The sequence continues at coordinate 20,605 of CAUYPO010068242.1, read as the reverse complement.
TATTTAACAAATAGATAAAAACATTCTTCTTTAAAAAAAATTAAAATATTATACATAGACTAAAACTCCCCCTAAAAAACACTGCCATCCCAGTGCTTGGTGCAGAGGTTTGGTGTATATCCTTCTAGATTGCTTTTCTATGCATTTTAATTAACATGGTATACTCATGGAAAACATATAGAAATTTTTTTTTAACAAAAGTGGTATCGGGCCTTACATTCTGCAATGTGCTTTCATTATTCAAATGTCTTAAGAGATCCTCCTTCTTTCGCATGCATGGCAGCATATGCAAGGATGGGGTGAGGTGAGGTCAACGGAAGATTTGTGACATGAACAATAGATAGGAGGTAGGATGGGAAGGTTAGGGAAGAAAGAGAAAAAAAATCCTGGTAGCTGGACTAGTAAGGATCACAAGCCAGAAAGCACTATATGTTTCGCAGCTAGAAACACTTCACAGAGCTACAGTACCACACAAAAAGGTCAAGAGATGAGGTTGGGAACAACAAAGAAAGGTAAACAGTTAATATATATTAAGTCTGTGCTTACATAGTGTTAAAAAAACTAGAAAGATATAAAAAATATTTCTAGTGCTTTTCTCTAGATGACAGAATTCCAAAATAACTTGTATTTTGGTGTGTGTCTGTGTGCTTTTCTGCATCTTTCTAATTCTCTACTGTATGTTTTATTTGTACACTCAGGGAGGAAACTGCTTTTCAATTTAAAAGGATAAAAATAAACTAAATTCTACAAATCTTGATGTTAACAGTAAATTACAGTAAAGGATTTGATAGACCAAGAGTAGGGAAAGGTAAAGACTTTCATACTCTTAACCTTTAACTCCTTAGGGCAAAAGAAATGAAGGGGAAGGCAAATCTCAATTAAACTTATTGCCATATACTTGTACTAACTGCTTCTTATGTGCCATGCTAGATGAACCTGAAGTGATTTCCAAGTTACCTGAATCAAAAGCAGTGTTATCTTCCTAATAAAACATAAGCCTATTTAGGAATTTTCCTCCCCATTGAAACCATAACAGAAGTAATATGAACCAATTTATATTACTGCATACCTACAACTGTGGATCACAGAGGCATAAACTCTTAAAACACAAGATGGCACTATTACCTTATAAAACACTAAAAAAACAGTTTCAGAGGGGAGAGGAAGAATAACCACCTTAGATATCATCTAATCCAAAACCCCTCATTTTCCTCTGCTGAGGAAATAGCATACAGAAAGATTTCCAAAGGCCATACAGCTGGTTAGAGCAGAGAGGGGACCAAGGACAACACAGAGAACTCCTCTATCCAGGTACCTGAATCAGAATAAAAGTTGGACCAGATGGGAGCTGGAATTAATGATGTCATGTACTATTTACTGGAAGAGTGGAACTTTATACTATCTTCAAAACTGTTGAAGACTCTAAAATACTAATTCTAATCATTTTGGTTTTTTTCCTCATGCTTTGCTTCAGTATTACAAAGCAACTGATTTTCCTTCCCAGGGCACTAGATAAGAAATCCATTGGATTCTTTTCCCAGCGATGTATAGTTTCTCAATAGTACTAGGCACATTAGTTTCTACAACCATAGTACTAGAGATCGAATAGCACCAATAAGGTCTAATGAAAACACACATAAGATAACAATAGCATGTAAATCATAAATATATTGCTGGTAAAACTAGATATATGTTGAAATATTAATACAGCAAAAACAACTCAAAAAGAATCTTAAGAGCTGGGCACTAGTCCTGGGTTTGTATCCAACTTTTAGTATGCCTTTGAGATAACCTGCATCTCAGCTTTCCTGTTTGTAAAACAAGCTCTCAAATTTCATATTTTTGGAACCCAGGTCTTCTAGGTTCTACTTTGGACTCTTTTTTTCTCTCTCTCTTTTTGAGACAGGTCTCTCTCTGTTGCCATGGCTAGAGTGCAGTGGCGTGATCACAGCTCACAGCAACCTCAAACTCCTGGGCTCAAGTGATCCTCAGCCTCCCTAGTAGCTGTGACTAGAAACACACTTGGCTAATTTTTTTATTTTTTGTAGAGGCTTGTCTCCAACTCCTGGCCCAAGCGATCAATCCCCCAGCCTTGGCCTCTCAAAGTGCTGGAATTACAGGCACTCAGCCTACTTTGGACTCTCTCTACCATACCAAAAAGCTTCTCAGTTCTTTGCATTAAATAAAATACCCTATGTTTTTCTAGATTAAAAATAAGAGATGTGCTCTACAATATTTCAGACAGTCTTACAATAAATCTTCATAAACTTTTATCATGTTTTTCTTCCAAAGTTGTATCTTTCCAAAAAATAAATGCCATTAGTTAACTGGCTTTTCATTTGTTGGTGCCTTTAGCAAAAAGAGAGGTTCCAAATAATCTGATACTCAATTATTCATCCCTGATTTCAGGTTCCATTTTCTTAAGTATTATAAACTTTTAGTGTTTTCTGTTCCAGAATCCCATTAATATAACCAAGTAATAAGAAACTGGGTATTACTTCTAGGGCATCTTCTCTGCCAGGTGTCAAACTGGCTGACTATAAAAGGCACTAGATTTTTTGAGGGTATATCTGAAAAGATTATTAATATCAGCTGTGCAGTATTTTAGGGAAAAAAGTAACAAAATTTTTGAGACAAGTAAGGGAGTTTTCTTTTTATCTGTTTTGTTGCCTAAGGGTCCAGGTGGGGATGAACAAGTTTTGATAAAGACAGGAGGGAGTTGTGTCCTTATGTTTTCCAGAATTAAATAGGCTATTATAAAATGTTTCAATTACTAAGTAGAGGTGATTCCAATAAATATGTTGCTATGCTACTGGCACACAAAAATTGTCTTTCATTTTTGATCTATAGAAGCTAGAATACCAGGGGTCTTCAGACTATCACCCAAGGGCCACATGCGGCCCGCCAAGGACATTTATCCGGCCCGCCAGGTGTTTTTGCCCATTTTGTTTTTTTACTTCAAAATAAGATATGTACAGTGTGCATAGGAATTTGTTCATAGTTTTTTTTTTTATACTATAGCCCGACCCTCCAATGGTCTGAAGGACAGTGAACTGGCCCCCTGTTTAAAGAGTTTGAGGACCCCTGATAGATGATAATTGTGGGATCATCATAAAAATAATGCATACCATAAGCAGATACCCTCCAAGATACCAGGAGATCTAAATCTCATGATTCTATGAAATTCACAATCATATTTACTCAAAATAAAATTTTATACCAGTATGAGAAATGTTTGACTATTTGCAACTTAATCCACTTTCAAACAAAAAAGACATTCCTCATAAGTTTAACTTTTTAAGAAGCTTACTATGCAGTACTTAATACAGTAAACAATACTATCATTTGTTAACCCATTAGTTCTCCAAGCCTTGTGTTAAGAGATTTGGAAATAGTATATTATGTAATATTCACAATAACCCTATGAAGTAGGTATTACTTGCCCCCATTTAATAGATGTGAAAATGAGATTTAAAGAAGTTAAGAATCTTATATAAAGTATAACAGTAAATGAACCTTAAAGCTCATCTGTCTGACACTAAACTCCATACTCTACTAAATTATGCACTACTAAATCATAAGATGGAAAGCTAATTTAAAAATATGCGTTTAAATTCCAGAACACATCAAGTGTCAGTAAAATAATTTGGGGACTGAAAAGATTGGATTTAATCCTCTTCTTCTTTTCCAAAGTCAAATGGCCTTACCTAACTAATTTCATTCCTATGTTAATATCATGAACTTGCAACTTCCAGGAAATCAGTTTCCTTATAGCTCTTTGATAATGTACTATTTCATTCTCACATTTGTTTTTGTGTATGATATTTCTCCTATTTGGAATATCCCATGTAAATAATTATATTTCCCTCAAATTCCAACTCATTATTTTAACACTTAGCATAATGAACTTTACCTTCTTTATATATTCATCATAATTAACCACTATATAGACACCTACATAATTATCTGAGAGTTTTGTGTACTATATATCTTAACTTCTAGGTTCGAATTCTTGTTTCTCATTCAATATCACGGTTTTTAGCCAAAGTTGTGTATAAGAATCAACTGGGCCCACATTCTGAAGATTCTGAGTAGTAAGGCTGGGATCATCTATTTATTTAAAAAAAAAAAAATCTTTTGCACTCCTGCTTCCCAGCCCTACCCTCCTACGAGAATTGCAAACTGAACATGTTATTTTACATTATCTTATGCCATTTTCCTCTCTATAAAATGGGGATAAGAAATCCTACTTCACAGGATTATTGTCAGTACTAAATCAGATTTCATATAAGCAGCTCAGCATAGTATTTGGTACATAGCAAGTGCTTAATAAATGTTACTTCAGGTCCCTTGACAACAGAATTCAACTTTTTCTTTTTCAGTTCTGTCCTATACAATACCTACAATAGTATTGAGCATATGGCACTAACTTATATACTTAACAACATGACTTTCATACCCGTCTCTTTTGTGCTTTTGATATCCGAGGTGGTTGATTCTCAAGTACCAAGTTTGAAATGTTAACAGCAACACAATCTATCTGAAGGAAACAAAAAGCAGTAAGTCAATGAAAAACACTTTTAAATTATTACTGAAAGCATTAGGTTATTAAATTATTATTGAAAATCACAAATATAGCCAATCCCACATTTCAAATTTGAATAACAGCACTAGATACCATATTAGATAATAAGGTTTCATCTCCTTTCTCTATTTTTTTCCAGGAGAATTTGTCAGATTCCCAAGAAGCTTCCTTATAGCTCTTCAAAGATAATGTTCATGCCTGAATGCTTTCCTTCCTTCTTATAGAATGCCTACTCCATTAATGTAAATGTAGTACTATATTTGCTATAAGTGCCAATTCATTCAGCACTCCATTGTTCCTCTCTCTGAATGCTGATAGTACATATAAGATGCAGGTCCTGTGCTGGCTCATGGCTCAGTTCATTACTACCTTCACAACCTCAAACGTGGCAGCAAGGCCCTTCTCCATCTTTATTTGCCAGAACCTGATGAGCACTGACTGATGAGCACTGATTCTTGACCTTAGTAACAACTTGAAACTTTCCTATCCTTTCCCATCTACAAAATGATAACTGCAGACAGAAAATATATTTAATTTAAAATATTAAATATTACAACCAATCCTAATGAACAAAGATACTAGACTCATAGCCATTAGGATGAGTAGCTAGTATTTTATTACTGCAACTATAAGTTAGGCCAGTTTTCAGTATAATACATACATAGAACAACTGAAGGCCTTTAAAACACAGAGACAGAAGTCTCCAAAGGCTATGTTCCAAATGATAAAATATCAGATAAAGACTGAAAAGGGGGGTTAATTAACTTCAGTGAAATTAGGAATTTTATGATTTTTTGGAAGAATCTGCTAAAATTTACAAATTGCCATACTGACAATAGGCAAGATATAGAGATGCATCTGAAAAACAAAAAAATAGCAATGATATAAAAATTTAAGTAGTGTTCAGAAAAGAAAACAAGTTTAAATTAATGAAAAAGACAATAGTTCAAATAGAATGGGAGTCTGTATTTTAACATTTGGATACTATGTAGCTTAAGAATCAAACATTTTTGTCCTTGGAAACCTAACAAAGAAATCTCAAAATTGAAAGGCCTGAAAGAGTCAAAACTATCTCACAATAGAAAAGATAGAGAGACAATTAAGAATACCAAAATTGTAACAAAACAATTAAACACCTGAACATCATCCCTTGTTACCTGGAGATGAAGTATATTAAGGGCAAAAAAGACCAGAATCTTTGATGACTGGCTAATAAAGTTAGAAAATTTTAGACTGTATTTAATGTAAGGACATTATAAAGCAATACAGATGAGCTGTTTCCCTTGTCAATAGCACACCAAAAATGAATCAAATATTACAAAATTAATTATGCCAGATAAAATTTGCATAGACATAAGAACTTTCTAACTATTAAAAGTGGAGTGAAGTTATGGTGCCTATGATCCTTCATATCCAAAGCCCATACAATAAACTACCACACTATACAAAGCCATAACAGAATCCAGGATTCACATCCTAGTGTAGGGGTCTTCAAACTTTTTAAACAGGGGGCCAGTTCACTGTCCCTCAGACAGTTGGAGAGTGTGCACTGTGCACCTGGGACTAGTCGGCTGCTAAGCAGGACAGGCAGCGGTGGCAAAAACACCTTGCGGGCCGGATAAATGTCCTAGGCAGGCCGTAGTTTGAGGACGCCTGTCCTAGGGTAAGATAATTCTGACTTTTTTTTTTTTGAGACAGAGTCTCATGCCGCTGCCCAGGCTAGAGTGCTGTGGCGTCAGCCTAGCTCACAGCAACCTCAAACTCCTGGGCTCAAGCAATCCTCCTGCCTCAGCCTCCAGAGTGGCTGAGACTACAGGCATGCGCCACCATGCCCGGCTAATTTTTGTTTTATATATATATATATTTTAGTTGTCCAGCTAATTTCTTTCTATTTTTTTAGTAGAGACGGGATCTCGCTCTTGCTCAGGCTGGTCTCGGAACTCCTGAGCTCAAACAATTCGCCCGCCTCACCCTCCCAGAGTGCTAGGATTACAGGTGTGAGCCACCACGCCCAGCCAACAATTCAGATTTTGAATTCTAGTGTTGGCACGAAATAGGTATTACAACTTCAGGACAAAGTTCTTATTTTAAGTCTGTTTCTCACTTGAAAATGGGATTGATTATCTACACTTACTTCATAGGCAATACCTCAGAGTATGTTACTGAGGATTAAATGAGATAATAGGTAATACTTTAAACAAAGTGCTTAGCACACATATATTAACCACAATGATAAAATAAATATTAGTTAAAATGATGAAAGTTAGGATGATCCAATTTACCCAAGAAACATCAGTAAAGTTTCCATTCATTACAACTTGTTCATAAAGCACTCTTATAATTTAAAAATGACTTGTCTTTGTTGTCGCATTTGACTCTTACAAGAACCTGTGATTAGACAGCAGTGATATTTGTATCTTATTGTAAGGTGGGGAAATTTATGCTCAGGAAGATTAAGAAACTTTGCCCAGGTTACAATCTTATTCAGTGGCAATTCTGGGACTAGAAGTCTGGTCTTCTAGCTTTCATTTGGTGAAGCTTCATCTTTTGAGAAAGTAAACAGGTAAAGAAAGACCTGTAGTCCTTTCTTTCCTGATCTCCCTTATGAAAAAACACCGCCATGTAAACCTGGTTACAAAAATATTAATGAAAGGTGATGCATGAGCATGACTGAGTGACTTCATTTCCCTGCCAATTTTATGATTTTATATAATAAGCAGTATAACAGAAGTGGAAAGTTATTTTTAAATGCTGTAGGCAAAGACAAACATTATTTCATATACCTTATTCTCTTTAGAAGTCAGCTTCAATTGCTCCATTTCTTCTCTATGTTTCTGCTCCATTTCTTTTTCCAACTTAGCAACATCTTCAGTGAGTTGTTTCCTCCTCTTTTTGTCATTCTTGGGAACAGCGTTCTTCATACCCTGAATTTTGGCTGAAAAGTCACCAAAATCATTAAGTCAGACACCCAGGAAAAAGAGGAAATGAGAAACAAGCACCAGGAAGGAGATGGTAAAGGGAGAAAAGTATAGAAAAAGTAATTATGGAAGCAAGAATAGTCATCACATCAGACAGCTACAGAGAAGAGCCCAGATAAAGCTGAGACACTCCCCCTCAACTTTTTTTAAAAACCCTCAGTAACATAACCTTGAATTTGTTTGGGTTGTTTGATGGGACAGGAGAAGGAAAAAGAAAAAAATTGAAGCAAGTTTTAAATCTTTCAAGCATCCCTTCTGGGCCCTCAAAACTAAGATGAGGCCATTTAAAATGTACCCATTAGGGCCAAGTGTCGGTAACCCGGGCAGGAATAGGAAACGGAGGCGTAAGGAGACTGGGAGGAGACCAGTCTGGGTCCAAGGCCCGTGACTTTGAGGTATTCTCAGATATCCGCACCCGGGCTGCAGCGCGGGATAGGGGGTACGCGGCAGGCCTCAGATTAGGAAACCTCCGAAGGCTGGGGGATTAAGGGGCCGCTGGTGCAGGGAAGACGGAAAAGAACAGGCCATTTGCTACTTTGGAAAAGTCTAGGAGGATCCAGATAAATTGCCCCTTATGATTCCGCAGAAGAGACTCGCCACACGCCCTTCCCTGGGTCTGGGCGGCTTCTAGATTCCCACTTCCTTCTCCATCACCTTGCAACTCCTTCTTCTCTTTGCGATGCCTTCTCACCAGCTGCTCCTCCTCATCAAGCTCTTCGGTCAAGTCAGCCTCCATGTCGACTAGGTAGCCCAGCGCACGAGCTGGAAGAAACTTGCACCACCGGCTAGCCGGTACCTTCCACCTCTCAACCCTCACCCGGGGCGCCATTGGCCCCGACTGGGACCCAGTCCCGCCTTCAAGGCGGCACCACATCTAAGCCGAGCCATTGGAACAAGGGAAAACTTGAATGTGATGCTGCGCGTGCGCACTACCGTGACCCTGCTCTTGATGGGTCGGGGAGACGGGGGAGGAACGAAAGGACGCGTGGAGGTTGGGGCTGAGCGGGCTGGAGTTTGCAGCTGCGCGATTGGCTAGCGCACCAGAGCCCAAGGCTACGCGCCCTGTCGTAAGGCGCGCAGAGATGACGTCACGGGAACCATTTTTGACGGTTATTTCGTTCGGTGCTTTGGAAGTCCTCCTTTAATCTTCGATTTGGGTCCCTATCACTAAGAAGAGCCACTGAAAAGGTAAGAAAGAAAAATAAAACATTTTAACAAAGCCGTCGATAATTATTAATGAGAATCTTTGGGTTGCAGGGAATTAAGTTCTGTTTCTTGTTTTTAAGGTCGTAATACCGCAGTTCAGAAGAAAGAACCGCTAAGTAATCGAGAAAATGCCTCCTCTTGAAACGGATATAATGGTGCAAACAGAAGAGATAGAAAGAATTGAGACTCGTATAATACAGAGTCTTAAAGACTTATGCACAATGATAAAGAGAGTAATGTCAGAGCGCTTGGAAAGTATCAGGGAGTTGAGAGAGTTAACAGAAATGTGCAAGCTGGATTGGCCACAAAATCAAATTACTGAAGTAAATGCAGAACAAGACAAAGTCTCAGAGAACGCAGAGAAAAGGGGAAAAGAAATTAAGATAAGAAGAGAGGAGAAAAAGAGAGAGCTAGAGGGTCGGTCCAGGAGATACAATCTACGCATAATAGGACTACCTGAAACAGAGGACAAAGCAAATGGAGCTGAAACAATAATTAAGGAACTAATTGAAGAAAATTTTCCAGAGTTGAAGAATGTATTAGATCTACAAGTAGAAACAGCTCATAGGGTGCCTTTAAAATTTAACGAAAAGAAAGCTACACCTAGACATATCCTGGTGACATTTTTAAATTACAAGGATAAAGATAAAATTTTGCAAGCATCCAGACAGAGAAAGCAGGTTACCTATAAAGGGATAAAAGTCAGGCTGACCTCAGATTTTTCTCTTGCAACTCTAAATGCCAGAAGACAATGGAACAATATCTACAGAGTTTTAAGGGAAAATAATTTTGAGCCAAGAATTATGTACCCTGCCAAGTTATCATTTCTGTATGAAGGCAACTGGAAGACATTCTCAGATATGCAGGGGTTAAGAAAGTATATCAACCAAGAACCTTCCTTGAAAGTTTTGCTTTATGATTTACTGCGGCCAAGAGAGAGCCAGAATTAAAATAATTAAAGTAGGGAGGAAGTTGTTTGAAACAATTAATGGTAAACACTAAAATTAGTTAAGGAACATTAAGTTTAAATTGTTATTTAGAGAGTATTAAAACTAAATAAAAAATAGAAACGTAAGCTGGGTCTAAAATTTCAGTTTAGATAGATTTAAACTGTGAATGAGCATGCCAGATGTTCAGTATATTGGTATATTGCACAAATACTGTTTTATTTTCAACATGTATTGTAGATAAAGATATGCATGTTCTTCAGCTAAACGTAAGTAAAATGAAAGGATTTTGTCACTGTAGACAGGACAGATAGAATAAAAACATTCTGAATATTAATCTGTCAGAATTGGAAAACAGTCAGTATAGGCTTTTTCCACTTGTTTTTAATTATAGGAGGGGAAAACGTAGCAAGTTTTCCATAATGTTAATACTCGTTGGGGAGAGGGTGGATAAAACCTTGTAGTATGTACATGTTGCATGGGGAAAAACAATAGTTACTGCATCATATAGTAGTTCATATAAGTAAATCTGACATTAAAATAACTGTTAGGAACAAAAATAGAATATATACATTCCAATTTTTTAGATTACAGAGGAAGTGGTAAGAAAACAAAACATAGTAAAAGAAAAACAGAAAGGAAGCATTAAAATTGGTATATAATAGATTGACAGGTGTATAGATGAGTTATAAACTACTTAAAAAAATTGAAATTGGGTAAAAAAATCAGTCTCTAACCTGGGATACCCACATTTGTATAAAACAAAGGGAAAAAGATTTAAAGATAATAGAAACTATAGGTCATAGAAATAGAAATAGCAACATTTTTCATTGAACAGAATCCATATCACGTATTTTGTATAAAACATACAGTACAGGATGTAACATTTAAGAGACTTTATGTGGTAAATAACATGGCATTCATATGTAAAACAAATGTGCCATATCTTGATGTGGGTTGTAGCTTTATGTAAATCAATATACATGTATTTAAAAACATGTACATTTAAAATTAGTAAATTTTATGTACTTAAAATTCATAAAATAATCCTTCAAATAAAGAGAATATGTATAGCAAAAACTGTTGGACTCTGATTTCAACACTTATGGTCTTTGATAAATCAAGTAAGTAGAAAGTTAAGAAATAACGAGTAGTTAAATAGTTAAGAGTTATGTATGTATAATATATATTACTTTTTTGCCTTATTTTCATGGTTTTCAAATTATCCTGAAGCATTTCTAAATGATTTTATACTAGGATGCAGAGAAAACTAATATATTTCTAGAAAGTACAAATGGCCGCATTGCAAAAAATCTTAGAAAAATAATGTTTAAACAATGAGAAATTACATACTTGGAATTTTGAAAATGTTCTTAACGTTTGTGTCAAAGCAAACTACAACAAATACCGATGACTTAGGAAATGCAACAATGAAGATCAGTATTGTAGGGAATGGGTGTAGAAAAGGCAAGGAAAAGGGAATTAAAACACTAAGTGAAGAATGAATTATGCACATAGGAAAGACTCAGTAAGTTTTAAATTTTGCAGTCTTTCAAATGAGGTAGTAGTCTGCCTCATAAGTGGATTTACTCCCAATAAAAGCTGTTCTCAGTGCCACATTTAACTTCTTGGTGATAGAGTTCACCCAATTAGATTTTAATGTAACGTTATGGATTCTCAAAGAAGGGGAAACCAAAGTCTCCTCTCTTTCCCCTACCCCCCAGTGCTTGTTCTCCCCTTCTCAGACCTCAATATATAATAACAATCTTTTGATCTGTAGTCTCTTTATGGAAAAGGATGGCCCTCAAAAGCAGCATCAGCATTGCCTGGGAACTTGTTACAAATGCAATATCTCAAATCAATAGCAGGATGTTATTAGCTCATAAAATAATAGGTCTTGGTAGTATGTTCCTGTAATACCAGTTACTTGGGAGGCTGAGGTGAGAGGATCCCTTGAGCCCCAGGAGTTTGAGGCTACAGTGAGCTATGATCTTGCCACTGCACTCTATCCTGAATGACAGAGCAGGACCCCATCTGTGAAAAAAAAAATTAAGCATCTATAAGCCTTCCCAGCACAATGCATTGTACATTGTGAATGCTCAATAAATGTTAATATTATTTAGTCATTTATTTTTTAGAAATGGTCTCACTGTGGTGGTCTCAAAGGCTGGTCTCAAAGCGATCCTCCTGCCTTAGCCTCCAAAAGTGCTGGTTTTCCAGGCAGGCATGAGCCACTGCACCCAACCCTATCTGCAAACTTTTAAAAAATCTATAATGGCACATCCATTGTTTCTTTACAGGTAATTATTTGTAATTCACTATTACATACCTATGTATAGTTGCTTTTTGTTACTTGTGATAGTTCTATAAAATCACTCAGTGAATACTGAATTATTGTTTATAAGAGAAATACAGGATTAGGTTCCTGTGACTCTCTGGTCACAGGATTTTCATCAACTGATCAATACATAACCTTGTCTCAAGATACCTTATTTATTATACATTGTTGATTCATTAACATTGAACTCACTCATGGCCGACAGCACTGTAACTCATGCCTTAACAAAGCTTATCTAAATATATTTTCTCTGTAAGGCACATCATAGTCTTCTTTTACTTAGGGACACTAGACAGCACTAGGGCCATTTTAGGCAGCAAAATCACTAAGAAAAAGCACAAAAATACACAAGCTGTACCATGAAAAAGAGGCTTTATGAGAGCTGAACCAAAAAGGCAGCAACTTTTTCCACCTCAGCTAGGAACATGCGTGTCAGGTAACTCAAATTTTAGGTGGTTTTGCACACTCACATGCTCACGAATGACCATGTAAACGCCATGAGTATTAATTTGGGGGTTACAATAAATTTTAGTAAGCAAATACACAAATACAAAATCTATGAAAATACACAAATACAAAATCTATTAATATTGACTAATTCAACATGGTTTTGTTCAGTTCCTCTCCTATTCAATTTTGGGAAGTTGTATTTCTTCTAATAAAGCCTAAAAATGCTGGCTTTTCTTGGGAGACAATAACACTGATGGCTCCCACAGAGTTCAGGATCAATGCAAAGGTTCTGAAGGACTTGTGCATAGTTACTATGAACTACGTTTCCAAAAAAAAGGGAAGAAAACATAATTTTTAATATAAGTGAAGAACATTCTTTGTATCTAAATATGCAAAAAAGTATGTGTATGTAAAAAAAATGCCATTTAAGATGTGATTATGAAACAACTCCATGTGAGTATATACTAATATATTTTTGGTCTTAGGAAGGAAGTAGGTTTGTCTTGTGTCTCATTGAATCTCTCGTGCCACATATATTTCTTGAAATACTATGGATACTAAATAAATATTTACAATAAATAAACATGAAGACTTTTACAAATAAAGGAGAGAGCAGGAACTCTGCTCTAATATTAAGAAGTATCAAATATGTTCACTAAATGCAATAACTTTTTCTTCTACAATTTTTATTTAAGTTGGAGGCAGAAATACATGTTGCTTCTCCATCAAAATGTCAGCCAGATAATCAGAATCTCTGAGATTCACAATATGCATTAAATACAGTCTCATGTTTAGATTTTTTAAATTTAGATTTTTAAAAAATTCTCCCTATTCTTTCTTTCCACTGATATTTAATGAGTAACTGCTGTGGTCCAGGTAAAGAAACACTACATAAACATTAGAGAGCTAAAAAGAGATATATTCTTTTTCCTATAAAGACATTATTTACTTGTTTGTAACAAATTTTTAAAAGATAGTTTCTCCTAGAAAGCTATATCAGAAAATTTGCAATTATTTGAGTAGACTTTAATAATTAAAGGAAAATACGAAACATCAAGTCAAAATACGAAAAATACAAAAAATACGAAACCACCAAGTCAAATTGTAAGGCAGCAATAACTGAAATTTTAAAGTTTTATCTAACAACTGTTATAATAGCACATGAAATTCTTAGAATTATTGTCTTCCTTTTTAAACTCTATTATCTTAATGTTCCATATGGAAAGACTGGAATAAATGATGCAAAGAACAGGAAAAACACCTTGAGGAGAAGAGAACAATGAAAGGGAAGGCAGCTAAGATAACGACCAGATGCAGATAATCTTGGGGAAGGGGAGGAAAAGGAGTAGTAATGTAGAATTGAGGTTGATGGCCAAAGTGAACAGCCTAATTTTCAGATTCAAGAGCAGATCATCCTGATACAACTGAACAAGATAGATTTTGGTAGACCGTGACTAAAAATAATGAGATTAAAGGATTGTAATAGCTACCGCCATCTGTATATGGCTTCCTACTTCTCCACATAACCAATCTCTATGTAAGAGAGGCAGTTACAGTAAAAAACAAAGGATTTGGGACCAGATGTCTTGGGTCGGGTTCTAATTCTAACACTTAAGGCTAGTTAGTAATATGATGAGCGAGTTTCAGTGTCTACCTCAATAAAAATGTGTATTCTAGTAGTACCTGCTTCACGGGTTGCTTTGAGGATAAATTGAGATGATTCACAAAAGTAGTAAGCCCTCATTAAAAAATGTTAGCTACTGTTATTATCAAAGGTAATCCAATTTATTGTCAGAAATTTTGTCACTTGAGATAGAAATAAAATATAACAATTCCTGGCTTCCTCAATTCGCTCACCTTTTCATCACTACCAGTGCTGACCTGGGCAATAAATAGATCAAAAACCCCATATCCACTAGGGTCATGGTCAGGATATCATCTGGCCTCTGCTTAGCAACTCTGAGCTTATAAACCTGTGTCCTCCAAGCTGCAGCCTTCCCCTGTATTTTCTAAGTCCACATGATGGAGTGTCCACCCCACCCATCCCCAGCTCTCGAGCCTTCTGATTTCTGTTGCTGACACTGCAGCACCTGATTGAATTTAAGCCTAGTTCACTGATACCCAACAACCTGTGGAGCCCACACTAGCCGTTTCACCACAGAGGTGAGACCTGTCCCTCTGATTATTGGCTTCTAACTCTTCATCAGCTAGATCACTGCCCTTCTAATGTGGAATTTTAGTTCTTCCTAGACTCCCTTGCTGCTGCACCTTCACTGCTGTATCTGATGTCCCTGGGCACTGATTCCATCTGGAAGAAGCTAGTTTTCCCTGACCATTTGGACAGTGCTAACCAATCGCTGCAACAGCCCGCCCTATGCTCATATCAATTCTCCTATTTATGCCTGCTTAGTTTTGATATCCCACCTTTCCCTTTGAAAATAATGAATATTTCCTAGGATGCATCAAAACCAAGCCAGTCTGAGTTGTGGTATAGAAAGCATGGAGATGTTTCATGAGATAAGAAATCAGGGATTGGATGTCATATGGTTCAATAGTACTATCTGTCATACTTATTGCACAGGTTTCTGTGAAATGTGAGAGTCTATTTATAAATCGTATTTTAAACTATAAATTGTGTGTATATGTGTGTGTGTTTATATATATATGACTTCTGGCTTTCCCTTCCTCTACTTTCTAGTCACATCTCTGTTTACCTGATGTGACTACCTTATTGTGTTTTTCTCATTCACTTTCTTTTTCCTTTCTCTTCTTTCTTTCTTATCTTCCACTCCCATCCCCCCACTCCTCATGTCCCTTATGCTTTTTCATGCAATAGGCTCCTGTTTCTCTATGGAAGGGCAGCTTGTCTCCAAGTCTTGTTTTCACACTAGCTCCCATCCTCTCCCTGATGCACGTGATGGGACTGGACAAGTCAAGGGTTAGGGCACAGTAGGTGTCTTCATACAATGGAGTAAGTGCAAATCTAAAAAGAATGCAACTGATATTTATATGTTGATATGGAAAGGTCTCCAAAATAGGTTATTAGATGAAAACAAGATACGGACAAATGTATACAGAATTATCCAATTTGTGTAAGTAAAAAAGGTACTCAAGCATCTTGCATTACATTTGTTTTGGGAAAGGCTACAGTAAAAAAACTGACATCTTTTCCAGGCCTTTAATAAGAGCTAGGTATTTTGATCCAGCAATTCCACTATTATTAATAAAAATTTTGTACTGAAGAACCAAATTTTTATAGGTGTATAATTTTTGCAAGATACTTATGGCAACGTTTTTATTATAATAGCAAAAAATTGGAAATAATCTTAGTGTCCAATGTTAAGAAATTATTACAACACTATCTTTCTGTCTGCCTATCATTTATTTTTGCTCTCTTCAGTTTATAAACAAGTTTGTTTTCTCTTCTTTAGTTACTAGCTCTTATGGTAATAAATGACCACTGCCAGGCTTGTACTATAGAATTAGTACGTTCTTCATAGACAGGGTAGATATAACTTTCCATTATTATGATTCCTTACCTCTACAAGAGTAAACTTTATACTGGATTTTGTTTAAACATAGGACCATTTCTAAGTGCTTGTGAGTAAAGGTGCATTAAAATGGCAAGCATGCAACTACCTGTATTCAAAGATTCTTTTTCAGATAGGTAGTTCATATTTGTTTAAATTAACATGTAAGTTAAATTCAGCTAGATAAATCCTTAAAGTCTTCCAGATCACTATTAGTAAAAAACATTTGGAAAAGAAGATACTTGTTGCTCAAAGAAGTAATCTTAATTCTTCCTAAAAGAGGTAAGACTAGTAATCAAAATATTGGTACAAATAACAATAATGTTAGTGGAATCTGTGCCCACAAAATTTTTCCCCAAATATTCCTTAATTCCATTGCTTACTCATTGTTCTTTTGCCTTATAAGTAATAGCATTTTTTGTAAGGTGTGATTGTTTAAGAATTAGATGCTCCCTTAATTGTGTTTCCATGGTGTTTTCTTCATAATATTCATCAGTGTAGAAATATTTTACTTTTCTAAGTATGTGTCACACTGAACTGTAAACTCATCAGGATTAGAAGTCATACTTTATTCATTTTTTATATCCCCGCACTAAGATAGTGTTTGTACAGAGTAAGCAATCAATAAGTGCTATTTATGATTGAAGGAAAAGGCAGAAAATAAGAATATCTGGTAGAAGAAAACAAACAAACAAATAGTGGTCAAACTTGAAACTTTCTAATATTGTTATAATGAAAGAACTTCAAATATTTTAAAATTTTATATTATCTTACTGACTGATCCTGTGAAACATTTTGCATTGATTTATGTTTCTTAGCCTCTGTTTAAATATATATAGGAGAAAAAATAATAGAAATATTTGTTTAGTGCTTATATATTTTATTTTAATCAATGTTTCCTAAAAGGAAATTTATTTTATTCTCTTTAAGAGATATTTTTAATTTTAGGAAACTTTTGTAATAAGTCACATATAAGCACAGATCTTTCTTGTCTCCGTCCACCTAAAAGTTACCTATTTATTGATGATTATTACTCTGGGTAGAAGTTAATTATATTTTTATCAAGGGGTTATTGTTTGTGAAATAAAGCGTCTCACTTGTGTTTTTCTATATTTTACTTTCTTCTAGGTCTTTTTTTTTTTTTGCTTTATATTAACTGACTCATTAACTAAGAAAAAAGATTAATTTCTTTTTTGAGAATTGAGAATTTTGTCTGAGAAAATTTATATATGGAGTGGTCCATACTAGACCAAATTTAAGAGTCAGGAAAAGACCATGAAGAGGGCTTCCCTTTGTGTTATGGGGTGGAGAAATCCTTCTCTGCTAGTCAGAATAATGGTCCAACAAAAATGTTCACATACTAAACTCCAGAACCTATGAATATTCTGCCTCACTTGGCATCTGAGTCCATTTGTGCTGCTATAATAAAATACCTGAGACCGGGTAATTTATAAACAACAGAAATTTATTTCTTACAATTTTGGAGGCTGGCAAGTTCAAGATCGGGCATTGGCACAGTTGGTGTCTGATGAGGGCTGTTCTCTACTTGCAAGATGATGCCTTATTGCTGGTCCTCTGGATGGGACAGATGCTATGTCCTCATGTGGCATAAGGGACAGAGGGATAAAGGGGATGAACCCACTTCCTCTAACCCTTTTTAAAGGGCCCTAATCCCCTTCATGAGAACTCTGCTCTCATGATTTAATCACCTAAAAGGTCCACCTGTTAATACTATAACATTGGCAATTAAGTTTTAACATACAAATTTTGGGGTGACACTTTTAAACCATTGCACATGGCAAAAGAGACTTTGCAGATGAAATTAAGTTAAGGATATTAAAATGGAAAGATTACCTTGGATTATCTATGTGAATAATCACAAGGGTCCTTATAAGTGAACGGAGAAGGCAGGAGAGTCATGGGCAGTGATTTAAAGATGCTGTACTGCTAGCTTTGCAGATGGAGGAAGAAGTTGGCCATGAGCTAGGGGATGCTGGCGGTCTCTTAAAGCAGGAAAAAGTAAGAAAATGAATTCTCCTCTAGAGTCTCCACAGAGGAATGCAGCATTGCTGATGGCTTGATTTTAGCCTAGTGAAACCATTTTAGATTTCTTACCTTCAGAACTGATATTAATAATAAATTCACATTGTATTAAGCCACTCAGTTTGTGGTAATTTGTTGTAGCAGCAATAGGTAATTGCTGCATCTTCCTAATGGTATGCTACATAAATGATATTATTGGTAAAGAAAAAAAAAAGCCCCTCCTATCCTGCAGGCCAGTGTTGGAGACAGCTGCTTGTGGTCAGTTTAGCTCGTCTGACTAGTCAGTATTAACTTAGTGTGGCCAGGGTGATAGGTGGGAGCAGTGAGAGTATGTGGCAAGTGAGGTTGGTGACAAACCATCCAGGCAGACAAGGCAAGATTCCGCAGAAAGACCGAGTGACCTGAGGCACATCCTTAAGTGTCAGATGACCAAAAAGAGAGAGCAGTCTTGAGCGTGAATGTTCAGTAGGTATGAGAGAGACCAGGCAGGAGATGGCACTCTGCTCTCTGTGTCATGTACTCTTAACCTGAACTGGGAAAGAATGAGGATAGGAGTTCTATCAGCAAAAGAAGACAGTTTGATGTTTTGTGGACTATAAATTACAGGGAGAAATTATAAAGAAAGATCATATACAGAGACAGCATATAGGCAGATATTAAAAATGTTTTAAAATAGACAAACCATAAAACTAAGAAGAATATTTGCCTTATTTAGTATAAACAAGCTTATAACTTTCAAAGGTTGTCCAAGACTGAAGGTGATGAGTACTTTATTCAGGCTGTTGCAACACAAAAGGAGTGTTTTCTGTAAAATGAGAAACAAGAGGGGTTTTACATGTTGAAGAAGCAATGTTGCAAGTTTGGTGGGCTTTGATCAGGTAGGTATTGCAATCTTCCAGAAAAGGGGTGTGTGTGTGTGTGTGTGTGTGTGTGAGAGAGAGAGAGAGAGAGAGAGAGAGAGAGAGAGAGAGATGACCTGTTTGATTCCATTGTGTCTGTTCTTGGAATTGTTAACGCAAAGAGGGAATTTAGAGGATTGAATCAGTCTCTCAGTACCAGGGAGCACAAAAGTCAGTGTCCAGTCAGAGAACATTTTGCATTTCTTCACACAGGCAAAGGATTAATATATTTAATACATGAAGATAAAGAAATTCACTATAACTCTTTTGATAACTTTATTAGTTAGGAAATACACCTCCTGCTGTAATTGATAAACCCTGAAATCTCAGTGGCTTAACACAATAAAGTATATTTCTTGCTCATAAAACACTGCAAAACTGCTGTTCTTGGTGGGCAGCTCTCCTATAAGCAGTCTTTAGTTTGCTGAGACCCTTCCTTCTTGTGCCACTTTCAACATATGACTCCCATGGGGTTCTCTCTCACCGTCTAGGTTAGAAGAGAAAAGAGCATGGAGGATGATCACATGAGAGGTTTTCATGGCCAAGTCTGCAAGTACTCTACATCACTTCCAGTGACCTTCCACTGGCCAGAATTTGGACATTTACCCCTAAGTGCAAGGATGGCTGGAAAATCTAGTTTATCTGGGCTTCCAGGAGGCAAAGAGAATGAATTTTATTGATATATAAGTAAAATTTTAAATAAGAATTATAATTACATTTTTGACCAATAAAAACAAATAATATTCAGAATCATTAAAGATAAAACTAAATAAATTATAAAAAACCCAAATTTCCCTATTAAACCATTAATATTTTTAAATAAACTGATAATATACCATGTTATTTTCTTAGGCTGTAAGAAATGGGTAGTTTCAGACACCACAAGTGAGGGTAAAAGATGTTTCTCAGGTTTCAGAGAACAATTTGAAAATATATATCCCAAAGATGTGTCTAGTCTTTGATCCAGTCTTCCAATTAAAAAAATTTAAGGTGTTCAAAGATTGATTGAAGGCATCCTTGATTTCTGTCATTCATAGTCTACACCAAATCCATCAGCAAATCATATTAGATCTACGCTCACTATATATCCAGAGTCTGATCCTTCTTTCCACCTCTACTCCTTTTTCAACTACAATCTAATTTTAACGAAGAAGCTATTGTAATCCTTTTAAAACCCATGTCATAAAAGCAGCCAAGAGCTCCATAGTTTTCTCATCTCAGAGGAAAAGCCCAACTGGCCCCATGTCATCTGCCCCACCCTCGCCCATGCCAAACATCTCCCGTCTCATCTCTTACTCCCAACCCTGCCCTCCCAGCTTCCTCGCTCAGGATGCACAGACTTCCTTGCTGTTCCTGCATATACTGAGCATGCTCCCTCCTCAGGGCTTTGCTGTTTACTGTCCACATTTCTGCTTGAGTCAGTGAAGCTGATCCTCATCCCACCATGTAAGAAAGCAATGTAGTCTGGGCACGGTGGCTCCTGCCTGGAATCCTAGCACTCTGGGAGGCTGAGGCAGGAGGATCGCTCAAGGTCAGGAGTTCGAAACATTTGATTGCTTGATAACCAAGACTGTTACTTACAAGATTAAATGGCATTTCATTCATTCAAACTTGTCAAGAAAGAGTAAC
>CAUYPO010068241.1:0-10535 GCA_963574435.1 Cheirogaleus major | reverse complement strand
TTTTTTTTTTTGAGACAGAGTCTCGCTCTGTTGCCCAGGCTAGAGTGCCGCGGTGTCAGCCTAGCTCACAGCAACCTCAAACTCCTGGGCTCAAGCGATCCTCCTGCCTCAGCCTCCCGAGTAGCTGGGACTACAGGCATGTGCCACCATGCCCGGCTAATTTTTTCTATATACGTTTTCAGTTGGCCAATTAATTTCTTTCTATTTTTACTAGAGACGGCGTCCCGCTCTTGCTCAGGCTGTTCTCAAACTCCTGACCTTGAGTGATCCGCCTGCCTCAGCCTCCCAGAGTGCTAGGATTACAGGCGTGAGCCACCGCGCCTGACTGAAAATATAAATACTTATAAGTTATAACACAGTGCATAACGAATAACTCAACAGAAGTGGCAGACCAAATTGCAAATGTCACGATAAAATTCTCTTCTAACCTACATAAGCCCTGCCTCACCACGTTTATGGCGGCAACATGGTGGAAGTTGAGTTGCAACATATAAATGTTTCCTTCTTTAGAATGAAAATGCCTAACTTGCTTGCTTCCTTGTATCTGCCAGGAGTGTGGGAAGGTTGGTTGGGGGAGGTAATTTCAGGAGGAAGAGGCTGAGGTCTTCATCCTAGTATCCTCCCCACAAGCAATAGGGCACCCACCAGTCATCGACAGCCTTTCCCATTTGGCACAGAAAACCGAGGATGGACAGAGTCCCACTGCTCACTGCCGTGCGACAGGGCTGGAGGATCCCTAACAAAATACCTCCAGGGCTGCTAGGTCACCCGCAACACCAGCAGTGTGTGTGTGAAGTTCAAAAACTGACGTTTACTTTTTCATGCACGATCTCTTGCAGAAGAGTGACGTCTCACATGACGCCATTTGAGAATCATGTCCTAGAGCATGGCTTCAATGAACACATACATTTGTACCTTACCGTTTATGCTAAAGAGTTTTTAAAGGAAAGAACAGATATTAGCATGCTCATCCTCCACTCTCTCTCTGTCTGCATTGTGCATTTGAGTGTTTCTGAAGAAATTCATATGATCATGCTATGGCCGGGACATATCCAATGCCAGGAAAATTTGAGTAGCTCCAAAGGTAAGGCAAGAAATAAAACATGGGAGAACTTGGTAAGGTAGCTGGGGCCAAGCAAGGAATTATGAACTCAGAACCCAGACGCCAGGTCTGGTGACATGGGCTTTCTCCTCCTCTCCCCATCCCCCCAACCCCCAGCCCATAGAAGGGTAAAGCCTTCTCTTACCTGGAAGATCCTTCATGCTAAAGGGTCCTAAAAACCAATATCGCTGAATCTCGGCTTCATCCCTATAAAGAGCAGGTAAGAAACCAGAGAGCGATGATCACTTGACTTGACCCATTACAAAATGTCTCCTTTCTCAACATCTCCTTTCTTCCACACTCTTGCTGAGAAAATAATAAAACCCAGTGAAAGTAACCTCAGGCAAGTCCAAGCCATTATTTTTGCCAACTTTTTGACCCAGACAAAATTATATGGATCATGGATCTACCTCATTTATTTAGTCCTTCATCAAGTTGGTGGACGTTTGGGTTGTTTCCACTTTTTTAGCTATTATGAATAATGCTGCTATGAGCATTCGTGTTCAAGTATTCTTGTGGACATGTGTTTTCACGTCTCTTGGGTACACACCTGGGAAAGGAAATGCTAGGTCATAAGGTAACTCTATGCTGAACCTTTTGATGAACTGCCAGACTGTTTTTCAAAGTGACTATACCATCTTATATTCCCATTAGCAATGAATAAAACTTCTCATTTCTCCACACCCTTCCAGCACTTGTTATGTCTGTCTTTTTATTATTATTATTATTATTATTACAGCCATCCTTGTGGGTGTGTAGTGGTTGTGGTTTTGACTGGCATTTTCCCCATGACTAATGAGGTTGAGCATTTTTTCGTGTACTTATAAGTCGTTTTTATATCTACTTTGAAAAAAATGTCTATTTAGATCCTTTGCCCATTTGTAAATGGTTTACTTGATTTTTTTTTTTTATTGTTGAGTTGTGTTATTTATACTCTAGACACAAGTCCTTTACCAGATACATAATTTTCTCCAATTCTTTGGGTTGTTTTCCACTTTCTTGGTGGTGCCCTTTGAAGCACAAAATTTTTTCATTTTGATGGAGTTTGTTTATTTTTCTTGTGTTGCTTGGGCGTTTGGTGTCACGTTTAAGAAAGCATTGCCTAATCTAAAGTCACAAAGATTTACCCCTATGTTTGCTTCTAAGAGTTTTACAGCTTTTAACTCTTGCATTTAGGTCTTTGATCTATTTCGAGTTGAAGTATTGCATATGGTGTGAGGTAGGGGTCTGGATCCGTTCTTTTGCATGTAGATATCATGTTGTCCTGGCACCATTTGTTTTCCATTGAATTGTATTTGACAACCTTGTTAAAAATCCATTGACCATACATGTGAGGGACTGTTTCTGGGTTCTCAATTCTATTCTATTGATCTATACTCTTATTTTTATGCCAGTACCATATATCCATTTCTTCTTGAAACACTTTATTCTCTGGGCTTCCAGACCATAAAACTTGCCTGTTTTTCCCCAATCTTTCTGTGTCCTATGGAGTTTCTTCTACCAGCCATACTTGCGAGCTCTCTATTTGTCCAGCTGCTTCTATGGCGTCTCCATTTAGATGTCTCATAGGCACTTCATCTCTCTACTCACCGCTGCCACCAAGAGACACCTGTCTCCAGCATTTCCCACATGCATCGCGGTCTCCCATGGCCCTCTGACCTTCCACCTGCCGCTCTGCCCAAAACTGCTGCTGCCCACTTTCCAGCTGGTTAACTCCCACTAGCCCTTCACGACTTATCTCGCGTGGCCCTGCTCCTGAAGCCTTCCCCACTCAGCGCTCCTCCCGTGCTGTGTTCAGGACCCTGCCTTGAGCTCCCTCTCCCTTTCCTCTTGTTGCCGTGGCTGCACGAAGCTGTGCGGTAGCTGTCTGTCCCCTCGCTTGCCTCCTCTATTGTCCATGCTCACCTGTAGGGCAGGTCATCTCTGTGTCTGCAGTCCCCGAGTAGATGCTCAATAAACATCTGCTCCTTAAATGAATGACTATATAAATAAATAAAGGAAGGTAGAAAGGAAACAATTAACTTGCTTTTGTGTGTGTGTGTGTGTGTGTGTGTGTGTGTGTGCCCCTGGTAACGGCACTGAGATGCAAACAGCTTTTCTAAAGTCCTGGAGGTGAGCCAGCACTCTCTTTTGAAGCTAAAAGCAGCAGGCATTCTTTCTAAAGAAAAGGGGTTTCTCGAGTTTCCAGGAATCTGGCCTGTGGCCACAGGTGTGGAAATTGTAGACTGCTGAATCCGAGTTGAAGGAAGGAGCATCACTCGATTGCAAAGGCCATTTTTCCTGGCGCTCGTGAAAGAAGAGGACAGAGACATCTGCATGTCCCCAATGACATCACTTGGCCCTGCCTTGCACAATAGAGGAAAAAAAGCTGTCAGGGAAAATTTCCAGTTTATCTAGACATAGCTGGGCCAAGGCCAGGATGTTCCTCTCCTCTCACCACTCCTACCGGTCCCAACACCGAAAATGGCTCTGGGAGCACTGAAAAAACTGCCTGGAAAGACCAAGCTGTTCGTCAGATTTGCAGCCAGGAATCCAAGGTGCAGTTGTCACACCCCTCTGGTCCCTTTGCACTTCCACTCCCCTCCCCTCACCTTCCACCCAAGGGAGCCACTCCGTCACCCTGACGGTTGGCACCCCGTGCATTTCTTTATGCATAAACTGTGTATGCACATAGTCTTAAAACTGTGTAGCATTGCTTTGCATTTTTAAAACTTCATCTAAGTTGTGTTGCATGCATTCATCTCTAACTTCCGTGTGTCTTTTCAGCATGATATTGTGACTCTTATCCACAGGGATATTAGTCAGTTTGCTTCATGCCCTTGGGTGAGTATCAAATCCCCTGGGTTGGTATCAGATGTGACGGGTGCGGACTGTAGATGTCCCGTTTGCCAGGTAAGGCTGCAGGGCAGGGCAGGGAGGGAGGGCACGGTACACACAGCTCTTAGCCTGTCCTCATCGTGGGGTGAACGTGTATCCGGGGAGTGTCTGTGGTCTGTTTTATCATGTGGAGACTGGGCTGATCTCATATCCTGAGCTTTGTCCGCCTCTTGAATGATTCTACAATCAGACAGCATATTGTCACCAAAGGAACAGGAGGCTGAAAGACAGAAACGTAGATTTCTTGTCCCAGTTCTGTAATAAGATTCATATGACCTCTGGTGAGTTATGTCACCTTGGCCAGCCTCGGACTCCACACAGAGCGTAACTTGGTTCCCATAAGCTATGCAGGTCTCAGAGGACCCCATGGGACATGTGTCTAAGGTGGCCTGTTGGTGCAGTTGTCAAACTTCATGCAGAAGAGCCCAGTGGCAGTTTCTGTGCCCCCCACATCCCAACTGAGGATAATCGGGCAAATGGCTTGACTTTCCTGAGCCTCCCTTACCTCGTCCCCACACAGTGAGAAAAGAATGATTAAATTATTAAACATATGTAAAGTGATTAATGCAAGGCTGCCATGTAAAAAATAATAAATATTAGTTAATAGTGGTAGCATTTCTCTGGTGGTAACCTTTTCCCATTCTTTTGTGTAATGTCTGTCCTCCTAAAAATATCCCCATACCTATTTCTATGTCTTTAGAGGGTGTTTTGTCCTTTCCTCTAACTGTTTCTGCTTATGGCCCTAAACCCCACCATGTCCTCCAGCTGGGCCCGCCCCGCCGGGGACAGCCCCAGAGTCCAGAGCACCCTGTGCACCCTGCCTTCCTGCTACAGTGTCCGGCAGTAAAAACACAAAAGAGAACTACCTCTCTCAGCCACTGTTGTTTTATTTTGGTTGTCATTTTAATGATTGTTGTGTATTTTCAACCTCTTTGCTTCTGAGCACTCATGGACTTTGAGCTGGGGAACAAGCCTAAGGGAACCTCACCTCCCTGACTCCCAACAGCTAAGGGTAGTTTTGTCTCTGGGCTGTATTTATGAGATCTAGATCTCTAGACCCTATTTATGTGCCTTGCTGTCATCACTTCAAATATAATAAGTTCCAAAAAAAAAAAAAAACCCTAGTAGCCATGCCCACCTTGGCTCTAGCCTCTGCCACTCTGGGACTCCCAGGGGCCCTTCCTGGACACAGGATTCCCACCCCAGCTCCAGCCTGCAGCACTCCATGGAGACCCTTGCCGTCCCCTCGTTAGCAGATTTCTCAATGCCTTGATGGAGAATGAGCCACCTGGTCCCTCTCAGGGGACATCATTAGAGAGCTTGGTAGACAAAATAATTGCCTTCCAAAGACGACTTCATCCTAATCCCCGGAAGCTATGAATATTCGCTTTACATGGCAGAAAAGTCTTTGCAGGTAAATTAAGATAAGGGTCTTGAGATGGGGAGATGACCCTGGATTACTGGGGTGGCCCAGTGGAGGGTCCTCCCAAGAGGGAGAGAGGTGGGTCAGAGTTAGAGAAGAAGATGGGACGACATGAGCAGAGATGGGAGAGAGAAGGAGACATTTGAAGATGCTACGCGGCTGGCTTTGAAGATGGAGTCAGGGGACATGGATCAAAGAAAGCAGGTGGCTTCCTCTAGAAGGTAGAAAAGGCAGGAACATCCAGAAGGAATGCAGCCCTGCCAACACCTTGATTTTAGGACTCCTGGCCTCCAGAATTGTCACATAGTAAATGTGTGTTGTTTTGAACCACTGAGTCTGTGGCATTTTGTTTCAGCAGCAAGAGGAACCTAACACAGGGTGAATGAGCAAGTTCGGCATGACAAATCCACTCCGGCATCCCTGTCCCCTTAAGTCTTTTGGCTCCTGCTTCTGCTTTAAGCCAAGGCACTTCCGGCATCTTAAAGTCCTTTAGTGTGGGCTGCTACCTTTTGAATCCAAGCTTCAGCCGACCCTCCGAGCACCATCCTCTGTTACTGGAGTTAGCACACTGAACCTAGACTCTCCAGCAGGTGCCTCTGTTT
Organism: Cheirogaleus major; assembly: GCA_963574435.1. Taxonomy (NCBI): domain Eukaryota; kingdom Metazoa; phylum Chordata; class Mammalia; order Primates; family Cheirogaleidae; genus Cheirogaleus; species Cheirogaleus major. The sequence goes on along the minus strand of CAUYPO010068241.1, from coordinate 4,531 downwards.
TGATAAACTCAGCCTAACCTAAAATTACATTCCTTTCTTCCTGGTTCTGTGACTTTGAGCATTCACTCCCATCTGTACCCCCTGCCAGTTTCTGCTGGTATTGATGAGCAAAATCTTGCCATGTATTGAGTGTGTAGGGCTTTCCCTCCCAGGTAAGACTATATTTACCCCCGAGCATTGCTGGGCTGTGATGGTGGGGTTGGGAGGAATAGAGAAATCAGGAATCCGGAGGCAACGAGAGAAGGGTCCTGTGAGTGGAACCCCATTCGTGTTCACCCCAGGGGAGATTTTTATGTCAAGCCACAGGGCCTGTTTCCGTTAGTGAGAAGGCTTCTTTGGGGTTTGAATCTGCCGTAACATCCTCTTCCAATCCCTTTGTTCCCAGAACTGTCCTATTTTTACAAAAAAAAGAGTAAAGCTGGAATTGCACAACCTGTGCTGTAATGCAGCCACCCATGAAAGCAAACCACGTCTGATTTGTAGCCAAATCAGCGCTGTACACACAAGACATAAGAGACATTTTTTAGGGCATCCACAGACTTGCCTTGGTCCTCCGACTGTGTCTTTAAAAGAAAATGTTAACCTGAGCATCTTACCTTTCTCTTTAAGCTTTCTGGCTCAGGTAGCCCACATTCTGAAGTTGGTTTCACACCCAGTCAGACAAGATTGCCAATCCTGGAGTGCTCGTTTTCTTGAGAATAGTCACACCAGTCAGGGGGAAAGTTTAGTGGCAGAGAGAACACAGACCCCATTCTAGCTACTTTAAGTAAGAACAGGTTCTTATCACAAGCTAACAAACACCTTCCAGAAGCGTCAGGATGGCAAACTCAGGTCTGTGTCTCTAGAACAGCATTGGAATTACACCGCAGTGCCGGGCAGCCAAGGGACCTGGTGCTTTTCTGACAATCGGGCATCAGGAGGCAGGTGACCTAGGGACAGAAGCTGCCGACACACCTGGTGGTTCCAGAACCACACCTGCTCTGCTAGGATCCACTTGAACAGAAAGGATGTTCATTGCCCACCTCAAATTCAAGTCCTGAGCAAATGTTCCTGCTCGGCGGAACCTAAATCATGTCTAAAATCCTAACGGCAACAGGGTCTAGGAGATGCAATTTTTAATGTTCCAGCTGCTACTCTGGGAAGGCAGGTGAAGAAACAAGGCACAGTGTTGGCCCCTCCTTGGAGGGTTCCTAAGTGAAACACCACCCAGGAACTATCTGGAAAATCATGCAGCGAGTATAAAGCAAGCTGAACATTTGCTTTAGTGAGCTCAGGACACGCAGAGATGTCTTCCTGGCTACTGAGCTGGGAGTCAGAGTTCTGCAAAGGATGCAGGGCTGGTTGTACTGCCCACAAGGGAGGAAATTCAACAACCTCAGCACAGACATCATTTAGAGCAGAATCTTGAACTCCAAATTATGTTCCATTGTAATATTTTTGTGTTTGGAATTTCTCTTGCAAGTTACTTTTATATTTAAAAGTTCTTCTATTTTATTTCAGGAAGTGTGGGGTGGGGTGAGATTTATTCATGGTCTACAATGGGAGCATTAATCAGGGAAAGAGAAACCCTTCCAGCCAGAAGGGAATTCCCTTTGGATACCTTCTCGATTTAAGAATTCTCGGCTTACGTTGAATTTCTCAGACAGTCCTATATGTATTGTTTTTATTTTGGAATTTGGATCTATACAATCAACTACACGAAAGCTAGTATGCTATATGAATGCTAACTAATTACTCCTCATTTCAATAACAACAATTAAGACATTGTTAGCAGTACTGGTTTGTACAGGCAAATTGTGTTTGTCTCAGCTACTCAAAACTCACTGATCACAGCTGCGTGAAAAATGTCTGGTCTATGAAAGTTCCATCAATCTTCACATGATAATGCTTGGTTATGCAAAATTAATTAGCATTTGCAGATCAAGAGATGTGACTTTTATGTATGTCTACCTTGAACTGCTAGAACTGTACAATTCATCTGTAAGAGAACTTATGAAGAATAATCATTTAATATGAAGTCAGATGTTAACACATCGAAGCTGGGGTGCACATATGCAAATGAGCTTGAGACTGAGTGAGCTTCCAAAAGCGATTTCCAACCCTGGAGAAGCCCCAGGCAGCTCCCATTGGCACAAGTTCAACAATGCCTAAGACTGTTCATGTTTTCTCTATACCTTTTTCCACTTTTCCCTAAGCGGTTTTAAACTCTGCACTGTTTTTCCACATTGAAATCATCAGAATTTTAATTAAAATAAAGTGGAGAAAGACCATTACTTAACCACAGCAGTAAGGAAGTGCATGAGCTGTTCTAACATTTATATGAATGTATCAAATTATCACACGGACCGAGAAAATATGTACAGCTATGATGTAGCAATAAAAATAAATAAATCATTTTTTAGAACAAAGTAAAAGACCCAGGGGCAAAAGTTAAAATAATAATATGAAATAGCATATTCTAAAAACTAAACAAATGACACAAATTAAAAATCATTCTCTTTAAGGTGACTCTTTGAGAAAGAGGTGGAACTTGAATTGGATGTCCAAGAAAAGATTGGCTAGTCAGAGTAGTAGAAAGAAATTTCAGGCTGAAGACCAGTTTTTTTTTTTCCAGCATATTATGGGGGTACAAATTTTAAGGTTATGTATAATGTCCTTGCCCCCCCATCTCCCTCAAGTCAGAGCTTCAAGCGTGACCATCCCCCAGATGGTGCACATCTCACTCATTATGTATGTGTCTACCCGTCCCCTCCTCCCCCCTCCCACCTGCCCAATACCCGATGTGAAGACCAGTTTTAATAAAAGTGCAGTGTGGGAATGAACACGATGTGGTTAAGAATTAATTAGGAAACAAGTTTCAGAGAGAGGACATTTATGGAAATAAAGGGAGATAAATTTAGAGACATAGACTAGGACTAGACGTGAAGGAAGACAAAGATCAGAATAAGATGTCTGAATGTTTATTCTACAAGCTGTGGGGTGTTATTGGCTATTTGTTGACACCGACTGCTATCAGTAACCCTAGAATCTTGTGACCTAGGAGTAAAAAGAACATATCTCGGATGGTACAGATGAACTCAAAGAAGAAGACCACAGTCTGCTCTTCAACCACACAACTGCTCCCCCCAAATCTTGGGGAGAATAAAAAGGGAAGATGGGAACTTGAGGACATGCTGGAAAGCAGGGAAAGATAAAATAAAATCATTGCACCAAAGAGCTACCAGCACCGTTCGTGTTCATTGCAGTGTTATTCACAATAGCCAAGCTGTGGAACCCACCTAAGTGTCCATCAGCACATTAACAGATAAAGGAAATGTGGAAGATGGAATATAAAGCCTTAAAGAAGAAGAAAATTCTGTTGTTTGTGACAACATGGATGAACCTGGAGAACATTATGCTAAGCGAAAAAAGCCAGGCACAGAAAGACAAATACTGCATGCTCTCAAATCATCCCACAATGTAGAACATAAAACAGTCAATCACAGAAGCAGAGACTAGAATGGTGGTTACCAGGGGCTGCAGGTGGGGAGAATGGAGAGATGTTGGTCAAAGGATACAAAGTTTCAGTTAGACAGGAGGAATAATTTCAAGACATCCAATGTACGAAGTGGTGACTCTAGTTGGGAAAAGTAGTCTAGCCGTGTGCCCAGAAGCAGAGAAAGATTTGGATTAATAATTATCAATCCCTGGCCCGGCTACCTTATTAATTATTTTTAATGATAAGTTTTTAGCTACCACTTATTTTTGCTGTTATATTAAAATCCATTCATTTTTATAGGTTGATTTTATGTATAATAACCTTCCTAAACTCTCAACCTTATAATGTATTTATGTAATAGAGTCTTTTCAGTCTCCTACTAAATAATTATCTCATCTACAAATAATGATTGTTTTTTTTCTATCCAATCCTTATACTTTTATTTCTTTCTTTGTCTTGCTCTGCAAGCCAGGACTTCCAGTATAATGCTTTTTTGTGTTTTTTTGAGACAGAGTCTCACTGTGTTGCCCGGGCTAGAGTGCCATGGCATCAGCCTAGCTCACAGAAACCTCGAACTCCTGGCTCAAGCAATCCTCCTGCCTCAGCCTCCCAAGTAGCTGGGACTACAGGCATGTGCCACCATGCCTGGCTAATTTTTTTCTATTTTTAGTTGTTTAGCTAATTTCTTTCTATTTACAGTAGAGACAGGGTCTTGCTCTTGCTCAGGCTGGTCTCGAACTCCTGAGCTCAAGCAGTCCTCCAGCCTTGGGCTCCCAGAGTGCTAGGATTACAGGAGTAAGCCACCGCATCTGGCCAAGTAAAATGTTGAAATCCGGTAAAAGCAAATATTTTTTATCTTCTTCCTGATATCAACAGAAAAGTTTTCGATGTCTCATCGTTAAAAATCATGTCGCCTATTGTTTTGTTTTTTGTTTTTTATTTTTAACATATTCTTTGTCAGATTAAGGAAGTACTCTTCTATAATTAAACTGTGAGTTTAATTATAGACATCATGGCTAGATGTCAAATTGTAGTTTTTCTGCATCTCCTAAA
>CAUYPO010068240.1:0-33172 GCA_963574435.1 Cheirogaleus major | reverse complement strand
TAGAAAACACAGCTATCCAGAACAGGGGGGAAAAAAATCCCTAAAAGGTTCTGGATAGCACAGGTCCCACTCAGTATTATTCACTGGTTTTCTCTTGCAATTATGCAACTATAAGACAGATGACATGCACCTAGCACCCTAAGAATGAGCGCAGACCAACACGCACCAGCCTCCCGGAGGGCGAGCGCCCCCCCTTGCTCCCCCCGGTTGGCCACATGTGCACTTGGTCCTGCTTCTTCAGCCCTTGCTTTTCTCCCTTCTGGCCCTGGGCTTCGAGGTAGGATTTGTGTCTGAGACCAGATGGAGCATAAAGCCTCTCGAACAGAGGCCTGAGGCCCAGCTCTGCTGCCCGGGCCATACACCATCTCTTAGGGCCTTGGACACACCTGCCCAGCTCACACTCACCCTTTCAGGCTACCCCCAGGTTAGCCCGGGGGCTGAAGGAGAGAGCACATTGCTTTGGGCGCCAAGACCAGACTTCTAGCACTGTGCTCTGCGTGCTGGGCTCCTGACACGGCCCGGCTATAGCACTGTCCAATCCCGTGTCCTGCACAGATGTCCCACAGATGGAGCAAAGGCCCCAGAGGCAGCACGGTTGTCTACCACCTACTTTTTATAATAAACTCTAAGGTAGAATGATTAGTAAGAACATTTTCTGCTTTTCTTTCTTGTTTTTTATTTTGTCATTTTAAAAAGGATAATTCTGAATTCACGAAACATTTGCTCATATTATTTATTTTAAAATAATTATATATTTTGAGGTAAAACGTGATGGTTTGATACATATTTACACTGTGAAATAAAATCAAGCTAATTAACATATCCATCACTCCACATATTTATCTGTTGTGGTGGGAACATTTAAAATCTACTCTGCTAACAATTTTTTTTTTTTTTTTGAGGCAGAGTCTCACTTTGTTGCCCAGGCTAGAGTGCCGTGGCGTCAGCCTAGCTCACAGCAACCTCAATCTCCTGGGCTCGAGCAATCCTTCTGCCTCAGCCTCCCAAGCAGCTGGGACTACAGGCATACGCCACCATGCCCAGCTAATTTTTCTATATATTTTTAGCTGTCCAAATAACTTCTTTCTATTTTTGGTAGAGATGGGGTCTCGCTCTTGCTCAGGCTGGTCTAGAACTCCTGATACTCAAACGATCCACCCGCCTCAGCCTCCCAAAGTGCTAGGATTACAGGCGTGAGCCACCATGCCCGGCCTCTGCTAACAATTTGGAAACATACTTTATTAACTATAGTGCCCCTGCTGTGCAACAGATTCCTAAAACTTATCCTTCCTGAGACTTTATACCCTCAGGACAACATCTCCCTATCCGACTCTCCCCCATTCCTTTATTCTGACTACAGCCATCATTAAAATAATCATGCTAGCTCTCATTTGCATAAGGAATTGTATGGGATACTACATAGAACAAACTAAAGATAGAATCTTTTGTTCTCTAGCTGTTTATGCTCTAAAGCAGATAATTTCATGAACAAAAAGAAAGCCAAGCAAAAAATTCCACTCTGACAATTAAATACAAAAAAAAACTACTACTCAAAGAAAGGCGTGTTAAGAATCACGCCAGGTTCCTAAAAGGGCATGTCATAACTATACTAATCGAACGGCACTTTATTGAATTATCTGGATGGAAAAGGCAGAAGATAGACCTTTTAGCAGCATCTAAAAGAAGAGAAGAGAGACAGATTTCAGTAGTGGCTAGAATGCGAGGCACACAGCCTACCCAGGGCGTGGGTGAGGGAAGGAGGACAGAGGGCGTGGGGTGACAGGTGAGATGGCCAGGGGAGGAGTAAGGGGGAGAATTTAAAGTACAAAAAAATGGAAGCCCACAAAGGGAACTGCCTATGAGAGCAGCTCACAGGCGCATTTCTGTGTCTGTGGAAACCAACAGCACATGCGTGCAGGGCACCTGGGCCCAAGCTTCTATTCAAAGGTGCAACAGGCTTCATCCTCCAGTACCCCTCACAGGCCAGGTTTTGTGGTCCTCTGAGCCCGGGCACTGAGCTCCTGACAGGGTGTGGGCCAAGAAGCCATATAACAGGCTGAGAGGTCAAGGACCCAGGGCACAGAGGCTAGATGACGTCCCACAGCCACGTAAGTATGCAGTGCAGCTGGAAGAACAAAGGTTAGAAACAGAAAGAAAGCTGAGAGGGGAGAAAGAAAAATCAAGTTAACATGATTTGGGTAGTGAAGAAGTAACACTGTGCAATTAGCCCAGGGAAGTGGAAATTTGGGCAGGGAATGTGCATCTGTGAATCCTAAATTTTTCTTTACAAAACACAGCAAATAAGTTCAGGTTACTTTCTCCTAGAAGAACAAAGCAATCCTTGACTCCATACCTGGAATCCGTGCCCCAGTGCATGGCATAGATCTTGGCCAGGTGCCCCCGCAGCGTTCTCCTAGTGCGCATCTGGATTCTTCCCACGGGGTCGATGTTGTTTGTGATCTTGAAAACAAAAACATGGCTACAAATTAACCTCTGTGATGGAATTCCCCATCTCCCACGACTGTCATGGCTGCTGGTCCCCCACCAACCCCTGGCTCTGTTCTTCGGTGGCTTTCATCATGGCATCCAGCTCCTAACCCCTTCCATGATTCGCAGCTTCGGCTGGTCTTCAGAACACGGCTTCCGTCCCCACCTAGTGTGTGTGTACGCACACTGCCAGCTTCAATGTGCTAGCTTTGCCCTTCCTCCTCCTCACTCTCACTGTCCACCAGGGACCAGCTCCTCCGGGACCTCTCAGTTGTTACAGGCCACCCTTCTTCAAGCCTCCACACAGATGTCCTACATCTCAACCAAATAAATGTGTGCGGTATTTCGCTATGTGTGGGCCTGGACAAGAGTCAGCACCTGCCTCTGGACAGCGATGGCCTGTGAACACCTGCTGACCCCACCCCACCCCACCCCACCCCCACACACACCGACACTGACGATGTCAGGCTGGCAAATGGACAAGGTGTAGCATGACAGTGCGCTTTTAAAAAATGGGCAGTCCAAAGGCCATCTAAGAATTGAAATTTAGGTAGTTCTGTGTAGTATAATTTTCTTCTTTAATGCACTGTTCAACCTCAATTAAAGTGCATCAACTAAAGCATTTGGACAATGTAAAAAATTTAATCCTCCTTAGAAGTATGAACGTAATTTTTCTTTCACATGTCTGTCTAATTCTTGGGATTTTATTTTTTTAATAAGGTAAACTTCACATGACATAAAATTAACCATTTTAAAGTATACAACCCAGCGGCATTTAGCACATTGAGTGCTGTGCAACACCACTATCTAGTCCCACCACATTTCCATCACCCCAAAAGCCCCCACCCATAAGCAGTCACTTCCTATTCTTCCCTCCCTCAGCCTCTAGCAAGCATGACATGCTCTGTGAATGCTGCTATTCTAGCCATTTCACAGAGTCATCATACGACAGGCGGCCACCGTGTCTGGCCTCTTCCACTTACCACAGTGCGTGGTTCAGCCCCATGGCAGCGCAAGTCAGTGCCGCCTTCCTCCAGCGCAAGCACGGCCACGCTGCACTTGCCACGCGTCCGCTTACGGACGTTGTTGCTACCTTCTGGCTACTGTGAATGGTGCTGCTATGGACACGTGTGTACATATATTTGTCCGACAATCAGTTTTCAGTTGTGTTGGGTAGGGATCTAGTCACAGTGGCACTGCTGGGTCACACAGTCATTCTAAGTTTTAACTTCCTGAGGAACTGCCAGACTGGACACAGAAGTCAAAGTTCTGAGGCAGAGCTGCTAAGGACAGGATGTTCACAGTACTTAAAGACATGAACAATATTTTACAGCTACTGCCTCCATGACAGAAGTAAATATTTAAGGCTTAAGGTATTGTTTTTCATCTTTAAAAAACCCTCACTACTTCTTATGCCTCTCGTCAGAATGACTTTTAAATGAAAATGCTCCCAGCAGTGGACACCCTCCCTGCTCGCAGGGAGAGAGAATGGGGCAGAACGTGGAGGCTCCAGGTGGCGGCCCCCATGCACCAGCCTCTGCTCCATGTTAGACTGGCCCTTACCTGGGAGAGGGTTGCATCTGCACATGCTTTTCTAGCATCCTAGGAAGTAATGACAAAGGCAAATTAGTAATGTTGCAGATACATTCAATCTTAGATCTGCACCCACCAAAGTTCCAGAGAGCTTCCATAAATTGTTAGAAGCAAAAGCAGAGTGTTGGCCAGGCATGATGGCTCACGCCTATAATCCCAGCACTCTGGGAGGCCGAGGTGGGAGGATCGCGTGAGCTCAGGAGTCTGAGACCAGCCTGAGCAAGAGCGAGACTCCAACTCTACCAAAAATTTAAAAATTAGCTGGGTGTGGTGGTGGTGGCGCCTATAGTTCCAGCTACTTGGGAGTCTGAGGCAGGAAGATCACTTTAGCCCAGGAGTTTGACGCTGCAGTGAGCTGTGATGCCCAAGTGACAGAGCAAGACCCTGTCTCAAAAAAACAATAAAATAAAAGTAAAGAGTTAAAGAGGAACACCCAAACCCAGCTAAGCTCTGCAAAGCACCTGATCTCCACAGCAGCCTAGCCCCGGTGCCCACAGCTGTAGCCAGCACTGGGAACCCACACTGCAGGCTGAGGCTGCACAGACCAACCCTGGGACCTGGTGCCGCCTCTGCCGTCCCTCCGCGGGCTGCGCACATTTGCCTTGCTCTGTCTTCACAACAGCCCGTGTAAGGTCAGGAGGGGTAGCGGCCAAAGAAACACATCTCTAAAAAGGACCAATATCTAGCTCAAAAATCTTTTTTTCTAGATTGTATTAAGAACTTTGTTTTCAATACAGACAACTGTTAATTCTAAATTTGATGGAAAAGAGCAGCAAGGGACCTGGACTCAGACAATCACACTCAGATGAGACTTTCTGGTGGTTGTTTTCCTATTATCAATCTGTTTTCTTATCTATAAAACAATCTACTAAAGCAGGTAAGAACTGTGAAGGGATATGCCAATGCTAATAAAATGTTTTCATTACTACTAAGTAATCAAAGTTACTAGAAAATAAATATTGAAATCTCAAATTAGCTCATATTTTTATAAATAGATATAGATCACAAAGGAAAATGAGATGGTAGCTTTAAAAGGTTCAGCATTTGACTATAGGAATAATTTCAAAAGAACTCATGACAATTCCTAATAAGAAAAATGTTTCCATTATGCTGTCATCTGACCACCTGCTTTCAAAATGGCAACTGGCTGCTCGCGGCCTTTACATATATCCCATGTGTTCCCCACAAGGTGGTCCCAGGAGATCAGGCTTTAAGGTAAAGAGCCTCACTGCAAATGTTAACTATTTGGCCAAGCACGGTGGCTCATGCCTGTAATCCCAGCACTCTGGGAGGCCAGAGCAGGAAGATCACTTGAGGCCAGGAGTTCAAGACCAGCCTGAGAACAAGCAAGACTCCATCTCTACCAAAAAATAGAAAAAAATTAGCCAGGCGTGGTGGGGCACACCTATAGTCCCAGCTACTCGGGAGACTGAGGCAGGAGGATTGCTTGATCCCAGGAATTTGAGGTTGCTGTGAGCTATGATCAGACCATTGCACTCTAGCCCAAGTGACAGAGCAAGACTCTGTCTCCAAAAAAAAAAAATGATAACTATTTTATAAAGCTGGGGTGGGAATATTTATAAACTGATAGTATGAAAATACATTGAGATTATTATAAATGTACCAAATCTCTAGATTCTAAATTCATCTTTAATTAAGCTATTATCATTCTGCTTATAATTATGTAAGTATTTCCACACCAGCAATAAAATCAGGAGTAAGGAGGGTGGGGATGCTTCAGAGTAGCAAGTGTTTTTGTCAATGATCTTCACCTGTTAAGTACTGACTTTAATATTTCCAAATACTATTCTTTTTGATGTTACATATAGCTTTTGATATTAAAAAATAACAAAAATTTCTAAAATGGAGAAAATAAAACATGGGATTTAAGTAACTTCATCCTGGTTAGTGTCCAAACATTAAAATGGGTTTCTAAATGTACTGCGTAACACACTGTGTGGCAATGTTATTGTTAAACAGAGGGGAAATTATCGTAAAAAAAATAAGCACAGATAACTTCAATTGTCTTCATTTTAGCCAATAACTGCTTATATAAATGAATGCAGCACTTCTCAGAACAGACACCTTCAACTTTTGAGAGTGTAGGAAGAAGTTTTCTAATGGAAACAAGCTCTGCAACTTCTTAACAAAGACAAAACCTTAACATCTTTCAGATTAATTGCCAATGGAGTCCTGCGGACCTGTGTTAACGGTCCACACTGAGCAGAGATGGACATATCCAAATCATTGCTCAATTTCTCTTCCTTGTGGATGTTTGTCAACACTGCAATGCACAAGCAACCTCACCCTAAGTTAAAGCTTAGGCCCTGCTCAGCTCCACGTTGCTAAACAATATTTTACACCAGGTGACGGTGCAGCTCTCCTGTCACACCAATGAATCAAGCTCACTTTCACGGGCTGGCACCCCACTTTAAAAGGAGTTTGGGCCAGGCACAGTTGGCTCATGCCAATAATCCCAACACTATGGGAGGTCAGGGCAGGTGGACTGCTTGAGGTCAGGAGTTCAAAACCAGCCTAGGCAACATAGTGAGACCTCATCTCCACAAAACACTTTTAAAAATTAACCAGGCACGGTGGTGCAAGCCTATTGTCCCAGCTACTCGTGAGGCTGAGGCAGGAGGATTGCTTAAGCCCAGGACCTCAAGACTGCAATGAGCTACGATCACACCACTGCACTCCAGCTGGGTGACAGAGTGAGACCACCTCTTTAAAAACAACAATAACAAAACTGCACCTGTCCATTTTGTCATTTTGTGGAGTTTTCCTTACTCCATCAGCTGGTGTGTATGTTAAGGCATGCCATGTTTCCATCAGCGGCCCTTTCAATTCTGTCAGCTTTCCATGATGCTCTAAAGAACAGCTGAAGCGGCCGGGCGTGGTGGCTCACGCCTGTAATCCTGGCACTCTGGGAGGCCGAGGTGGGCGGATCATTTGAGCTCAGGAGTTCGAAACCAGCCTGAGCAAGAGCGAGACCCCATCTCTACTAAAAATAGAAAGAAATTAATTGGCCAACTAAAATACAGAAAAAATTAGCCGGGCACGGTGGCGCGTGCCTGTAGTCCCAGCTACTTGGGAGGCTGAGGCAGAAGGATCGCTTGAGCCCAGGAGTTTGAGGTTGCTGTGAGCTAGGCTGACGCCATGGCACTCTAGCCCTGGCAACAGAGTGAAACTCTGTCTCAAAAAAAATAAAATAAAATAAATAAAAAGACATAAAAAATCCATTGAAAAATGGGTAGAATACATGAACAGTTGACAAAAAAACATACAAATAACCCTTAAATATAGGAAAAATGCTCAGCTTCACTCATAAGAGAAATGCAAATTAAAACTGAATTGAGGCTGGGCGTGGTGGCTCATGCCTGTAATCCTAGCATTCTGGGAGGCTGAGGCGGGAGGATCGCTCAAGGTCAGGAGTTCAAAATCAGCCTGAGCAAGAGCAAGACCCCGTCTCTACTAAAAATAGAAAGAAATTAGCTGGACAACTAAAAATATATAGAAAAAATTAGCCGGGCATGATGGCGCATGCCTGTAGTCCCAGCTACTTGGGAGGCTAAGGCAGAAGGATCGCTTAAGCCCAGGAGTTTGAGATTGCTGTGAGCTAGCCTGACGCGCCATGGCACTCTAGCCCAGGCAACAGAGCAAGACTTTGTCTCAAAAAAAAAAAAAAAAGGAAAAGAAAACAAGCCGTAAGGAAAAGAAAACAAACTCACTAATTTGTTGTAACTCTTAAATCAGCCTTGTATAGAAAATGTTGTAACCCTATTTAATTTCTTTGTCTTCTTTCTATAAGTAAGAACTTAACTTTTAACTTTGGAGCACTGATCCCATTTCTCTGGAATTTGTGTGTCCCTGAATGGCCATTCTCAGTTTTTCACTTGAATAAACTCTTTAAAACTGGATTCTGACCCTTTTGATTATTTCAGGTTGACATATCACAACTGTCTTCCCATCTATTTGTATTCAACCAACTGCATGAGCTAGTAAGCAAAGCCCAGGTGGTTATTGTTTATGCCCTTGAATCTAGAATTCAGACTGGGTGTTAATGACTGGTAGCTATAGGCCTCAGGGCTGTGCTCCACTTTCTATCTCAGCCTCTATCTTGGCCTTTGTCTCGGGGCAATATAAAGCACAATCCCAGAGAGAGGACACATTGCCAATCTGTCCCTTCCCCACAGAAGTCTCAAGGAATTGTTTAACTGTGACCTTTGTCTGGCCAGGAGCATATAAATTTCAGTGCATAAGAGGGAATAGTAATGAGGCTTTTCTCCTAGATCCCAATGTCTTCTCTTTCCTACTTTGCTTCCAGCCTTCGTCCCTTTACTTCCCAAAATTTGCTTGGGCATAGGATTAGTCTTTTCAAAATTTAAGACACAGAATCATCTGATTTAACCATCTTGGTTTGCTGGCCCCAGGCAGAAACGGCCTCTCTTGGCCAAGCTGAATGTTCATTCTCTGCTTTATCAGGTGGGCCACCTGTGACCAAAGCTTATCTGTTTCTTGCAAGACCTCACTAAAAAGCTGCAAGAAGTAGCCAACCACATGCCAATATAATAATTTAGCTATCTTTTGTCTAAGACCAGATTTTCATCCACATTTTGATTGCTATAATTACCATCTTATTGAACCAGCGTTTCTGAGCCATGGGGTGCGGAGGGGAGTGGTGCTGATTGGCATTGATTGATCAAGCTTCCTCTCTCCCCAAAGTTAGGCACTCCCTTCTCAAGGTTCCCATTACCTGTGCCTGTTTTATAATTGTTTCTTTCTCATCTGTCCTCATTAGACTATGGTCCTTGGAGGGTGGGGGTTCCATTTTTAGTTACAAGTAATGCCTTTGCCTCGCCCAAGCCAGGGCTAGAGGCATGCCCTTCCCCCATGCAGTGAGCTTTTATTTATCTTTTTGCCCCCAGTGCATAGAATATATTCTGACAATAAGTGTTCCATAAATGTTTATGAAGAAATAAATGAGTGTTGGAGCAACTAATGCCTGGATGAATTCTTATTTTCCCAGCCTTCTATCACCAGTTGCTAAGATGTTTCAGTGGTCAAAGAAGATTCAACATGCCTATATTTTGGCCCCCATGTTGTCTGTTCTAGCAGCCTATTGTATGCTGTTCCTCTTAGCAATTTCCAAACAAAGCCTAATATATTCCCAGTTTTCCCTCTATCTGAGAAGGCATCATCGAGCAACCTGCTTGGCCCACAATTGGCACACATTTATAGGTACCCACAGCAGACTTCTCTTCATCTCACAGATATTGAGAGATAACTAAAATCATACTGAACATAACTTACAAAAGTTTATCTTAAAAGCTGCTTTAGGGGGTAGAATTAATTATTTCAATCTCAACATTTAGAACCTTCTGATGTTTCAATGTTTGATGAATAAAATTTCCTTTGATTTGGAAGGCCCTGTTCATTGCCTGAGAGATCCCGGATAGAAAAGGAAACCAAAATAAAGGCCGGAACTTCCTGCGCTAAGGTGGACGGCGGACACGCTGGGAAAACAGAGGCCAGGAACTCCCCATCGCCCCACCGACGCAGTCCCCTTTAAGGGAGAGTGGGCGGAGTCCTGCCTTTAACTCCGCCCACGGCTGTGGGACCTGCGGCCGAGGAGAGGGGAGGTCTGGGGCGGAGCCGCCTGCGTCCGGCGTGACGCTATCACGCTGCGACCGGCGCTCTACGGGTCACGTGGCTGCGCAGCGGAGGTGCGGGTGAGTTTGGGCTGCGGGCTGCTGCTGCCGGGGGTGGATTTGGGGGGCTCCAGGTGCCCTAGCATGGGAGCCCTGGGAGCAAGTCTAGTCCCCTGACCTTGGGGTTGGCCTGGGCGAGAGGCGATTCACCCCGACTTTCCCCAGGCCCGGCGGGATAGACTCAGTATTAACTGATCCCTAAAGCAACCCCAAGTCAAGGTCTCCGGCTCTGCGGAGGACACCCCGGCAGTTCCGCCAAGGGCTTGCGTGCCATGCATGAGTAGACCGGCAGTGAGCCTTTGGAGAGCAGCTGCCCTCTGGGATGGAGAGAGATGAGAGACACCAGGGATTACCAGCATTTATTCGTGATACTGAGTGCTTTGTGGATTAAATCTTCAAAACACTCCTGTGTGAATAGGTCCTGTTGTTATTCCCATTTTGCAGAGGGGAAAACGGAGGCTTGGAGAGGCTAAAGTTACTGCTTTGTAAACGCTAGAAAGATAAGAGGTTGAATATTGGAAAACGTGTAAGCATCTCTTAAATGGTGATTCCAGAAAGCTAACAAAAGCTGTTTCTGAATTTGGTCAGTTCTTGTGACAAAATTCATTTGGCAAGTCATAACCACCAGAATATTAAACTTTGAAAACTTTGCTTTTCAGGCGATCAAAGCCACATAATGTCCGTAGCTCGTTCATCCGTCCATGCCAAATGGATCGTGGGGAAGGTGATTGGGACAGCAATGCAAAAAACTGCTAAAGTGAGAGTGACCAGGCTTGTTCTGGATCCATATTTATTGAAGGTGAGGAACACTCCTGTTTTTAGGTGGCTTTGGCAAATCAACACGTTCTGAGTCCTCAGCAGAAAAACATTTCCCTATCAATAAAGATGTGTTGAGCATCTGCTTTAAGCCAGACAGTGTGCTTCTCCATGGGTATAACATGGCTCATGCATGGAATGTGAATTCCAAGAAAATAGAGTTAATTTCAATTCAATCTGATAGTTGCCTTAGTCATTCTATATGCAAAGTACTTTGGAAGCAAAGAACAGGACACCTCATTCTTTCCTCCCAGGTTACTGCAGGAGAGCATCCTCAGTTAAGAGACATGTGAGCTGAATCTCAAATAAGATTTTGTCCAGAGGACCAGGTTGGGGGAAGCCACGCTGAGTAGTTTGTGGAAGTTCGTTTAGTTGTGATAGGGCATGGCATTCTACAGGAACACCAAGTGGTTTGACAAGGTTGAGCCCAGAGGTTGGCACTTAGTAGGCAGTGTTGTTGAATGAATGACAAGGGCAACTGGAGCTGGACTGTGAAGGGACTTCCGTGTTTTGGATTTCATCCTTTAAGCAAAGGAAAGACAAAGTTGGAAATAGGGAGAGAGATGAGGATTAAAGGTAAAGGAATGGGTAAGGAGGCTATTGCAAAAGTCTAGGATGTAAATGATAAGCACCTGAACTTGGTCCACTTGGTGCAGTGGAGGTGGAGTGAAAAAAAGATTTCAGGAAGAAGGGACAGAGTCATTGATTTGTTAAGTGTGCAAGGGGGAAGGAACAGGTGTCAAGGATGGTTTCTGCATTCAAGGTTGGGCACACAGGTAGATAGAAATGCTGTTCATTATCTAAGATCAAAACCACAGGATCAAGTCAAAAAGAGTGATGGCATGATCTTTGGCCTTAGAAGACCTTGGTTTGAATACTGACTCTGTTGTTTACCAGCTGTGCACATTACTTAACCTCCCTGAATCTGTTTTTCTCATCTGTAAAATGGAAATACTTGCCACAGCAGAGTTGTTATAAAGAATAGATTATTTTAGTTATCATTTGTGGCTTATTTGCAATACTTTGAGCCAGGCAGAGCTAAGTGTTTCTGTGTATATGTGTATTTTAATGTTTTGTCTCTTGATAACTTGAGGGGTACAGGTTTTAGAGCCTCATTTTATGGTGGGAAGAAACTAAACTTGGAGTGGTTAAGTGACTGATATATCCAGTAGTGTGAGTAGCATATTTATTGGCTGAAGAGAAGGCTCCAGTGGGAAGGAACAGTTTAGTGTAGGGAGAGATGGTAATAGATAGAGCAAGGGTACTGAAAGGAATGAGATGAAGAGCTTGGAGACAAGGTCAACTCTGGAAAAGTCATTGCTGTTTTTCAAAAATTAAGCAGCTACTTTTTTTACTAGAAGCTTCCTTAAGAATCTTAATTTCTTTTCCCAAGACCTGGCATGTTTTCTGTGCATTACTTTTTTGTAGTCTATACTGCATTGCCAGATCACAAAGGAGTGGTTTGTTTATTCATCAGAACTACTGATTTGTTCCTCTCCTTCTCTCAACAGTATTTTAATAAGCGAAAAACCTACTTTGCTCATGATGCTCTTCAGCAGTGCACGGTTGGGGATATTGTGCTTCTCAAAGCTTTACCTGTACCACGAACAAAGCACGTGAAACATGAACTGGCTGAGATCGTTTTCAAAGTTGGAAGAGTCATAGATCCAGTGACAGGAAAACCCTGTGCAGGAACTACCTACCTGGAGAGTCCAGTCAGTTTGGAAACAACCCACCTAACCAAAAATCTGGAAGAACTTGATATCTCTTCATCACAGTGATGGAAGATTAGAAGAAGAATCCAAAGGGAAAAATGTACACATTTGCTTTATGGAAAAAGAAATTTTTCCAAGTTTCATCACAACTGTTCAGTCTCTCTTGTAGTATTTATGAAATAGCTAAAAGTAAATGAAGCAAAGGGCTTGT
The DNA here is from genome assembly GCA_963574435.1 of Cheirogaleus major. Classification (NCBI taxonomy): domain Eukaryota; kingdom Metazoa; phylum Chordata; class Mammalia; order Primates; family Cheirogaleidae; genus Cheirogaleus; species Cheirogaleus major. The sequence goes on along the minus strand of CAUYPO010068240.1, from coordinate 20,639 downwards.
TACAATTTTTCATAAAGGTGTATGGCTATGTTTCACGTTTTCTTTTCAGTGGACATATGTTCACATTGCGCTAAGTGTGCCTAGCAATCTGCTGCATTATTTTGTAAGCTCACTGTTTTACAAGGTATATTGGTTTTCTTTTCTTCATTCAAAGAAATTATCTCAGAACCTTTATTTTAGGGGAAGAAAGCCTTTTGATATGAACAGATAAGGCCACACTAAGTGAATATTTTTGATAGTATATATTCAAAATAAATTTAAATATTTTGTCTGATTTCACCAATTCCAAAAGCAAATAATCAACATGCTTGTGGCTAGAGTTTCTTCAGATTAAGGCATAGAAAGTAAAAATTTTAAAATTGTGTCATTTTCTTCTAGGCTAGATTAAATAGAAGTGAGTTCCTAAAATCTAACACATTGAATAAGGTGCAGGACCTCACACACATGCATTTGAGTTGGAGAGTAAGTTTTGTTGCTATTCATTAATAAACTGATGGATTTTGACTTGAGGAAACATTAAGCTATATATTTCAGTTTTCTGTCTCCTAGAAAGAGACTTGGGGCATATTTCAACCTCAACTAATATGTGTATTGTATAAACACAGGGTTTCAACTATGATCACAGGCCTTGTCCACTGTCTTGGGGCTCACAATCTAGTGGAAGAGATAGACGTGGGTGCCTTCATTGGAGACAGAACCACGTGAATTGGAAAGATTGGGGTAGCCTCCCAGGAGAGATGAGACAGTGCTAGAACTGAATGTTAAAGAGTCTCCCAGGCAAGTAAATGGGTGGATTTTGACTCCCTTCCAGACAGGGAAGGGAGTATAAAGTTCTCCAATGGTGAAAGAAAGCATAACTAGGGATTCTGGAAGCAAGTGAGGCTTGCTGGGACATTTTGAACAAGGGTGGAATTCAGAAATAGGTAGGAGTTACTCTGTAAGCAATGATGGATTAAGGTTTTAAAGAGGGTGATAAAATTGGGAGACTACCATTCAAAAACCAGTCCTAAGACCTAAACTGAGTTTCACAGGCAAGATGAGATATTGGATAACTGATGTTCCAAAGAAAGACTTTCAGCTTGGTGCCTTAGAGTGTCTAGGTCTCTGGTTAACCTGAAAGGGTTCATGCAGGCATCTCCAAGTGGTTCTCTCAGAAAATGATGACACCTGTGCCATCAGGTCTGGGCCAGAGTCCAAGCCATTTCTCAGATATTTTGAAGGGTTCCTATACTCCAATGGTATCATTTTTATTTAAAGAAATTTTTTTTCCTAAAACTCTTGGTGTAAAATGGTGCTCCAGGAAGACTTGCTGTGTTTATGGCTTTGAGTACCCTAAGCCACACATCTATGAGATAAGAGCGCCTCCTTTCCCCCAATAAAAAGCATTGGGTTAACAGAACTCCAGAGCAAAATGACAGCGGAGGAAAACAATGCAAAATAAGTGGCCTAATGCTGGATAAAAAAAGTAAGGTCAGCAAAGAAATGTCTAGCTACAAAGTTTACATTTCAGGAGGCCAGATTTGAGAAATGTGTGAGAAAGTCACAGGGGCTCCTCTACACTTGGAGAGGCCTTGTCTCTTGCTCTGTAGGACTAGGACAGCCCATGATGTCCTGGGGAGAGCTCACTCCTGCCTCCCTCTTGGATCTACATGCCTTACTAAGCATGTGCTAGTTGAGGTCAGGAACTCCCTCAACCACACAGCCTCTGGCCTCCAAAGGACAGATCCCTCTCTCCCCAGTCTGGGGCGAATCCTTGTAGCCATCCTGCCTCCATCCATCGGGCTGAACTCTGTCATCCCTGGTGGTCCCTTGCCATATTAACATGTTCGAATTCTTCCCCACTCAGAAAAATCCTGCACCCTTTGGCTCCCAATATTACCAGTTTAAGAGTCCTCAGTCCGCAAACCCAGTCTCTTCCCCCATCCCTCTTAAGCAGAGACCTCCAAGGCCTACGCTGTCTTCTTTGAAATGCTCCCCTTGGCTGCTGGAGCCTGTACTCCTCCCCGGTTCTCCCCCTTCTCTCAATGTCTAGCTCCGTTTCTGTTCACCTTGTCTTGGTTACAGTCTTCATAGTTACATCTGTGGCTCTTATCTTTCCGCAGGATACATTTTTCCCATGCAATGCTACCTGGACTCACGCCTTTGCTTAAGTTGTTTCTTCTGCGGGGGACGTCCTCCCTTCTTCCACTGGTCCAGTTCTTCTTCCCTTGGGACTGAGCTGTCCTGCCAGCTCCTTGGGGAACTTTTTCCTGGTCTGTCCTCCACTTCACAGCCACTCCCCTTGCAGGCTTCTCTTGTGCTACCAGGGCGTCTTGTGAACCTCTCCATTTCAACACTTGACACACTTGGTCCAATCATCATTTCACATTCTGTCCCCACTAGACTGGGACTGCTTGAGGAAAGGTAGGAACGATGTGGTTCCGAGACCACAACAGAATTTGAGTACGTTTCCATTCAGAATGCTTTTATTGAAGTGTTAAAGTTTTTTGAAATGGCAATATATTCACATGGTACAAAATTCAAAAGGTATTCGGGGAAGCCCCCTCCTACCGCCCCGCCCCGAGGCAGGCCCTGGATGCCCCTCGGAACAGTGCTACTCTTTTCCTGTGGAGCTTTCCGTGTACATTCAAGCCATGCCCATGTTCCTCTGCACACCCTGTTCCTGGCAGCTTTCACTGGAGATGGTCGTCTCTCGACCGACTGCGCTCTGGCTTCGCGCTCCCTCCTTCCAGCGGCCCGGCCTGAGACACCGCGCAGGCCCCTCGGCCGCGCCTTGCTCCCCCTGGCGGCGGCGCCCCGCACTGCAGCGGCCGCGCGCCCGCCCCGCCCCAGCCTCGTCGGGGCCCGGCCGGGGGAGGGGTCGCGGTGGCGGCGTCAGCGGCGGCGCCCGGGCGGTGGGGGCCGAGGCGCCGGAGCAAGATGGCGGCGCGAGTGCTGCGCGCCCACGGAGCGGCCTGGGCCGGCGGCCTCCTGCGGCGGGCCGCCCCCTGCACCCTCCTGCCCGGGCTCCGGTGAGCAGCGCCGCCCTTCCCAGGAGCGGCCGGGGAGGGGCCGCCGCGGGGCGGAGGGCGCGGGGTCCCCAACGCGTGTCTCCGCCCCGGCCCGGCCGCGCTCCCACGGCGCAGGGCTGCGAGCTGGCGCGGGCCGAGGCTGCGGGCGGCGGGGCCGGGGCGGGCGGGAGCCTCGGTGGGGTCGGAGTCCCTTTCCGGCCCGCCGGGCTCAAGGTCACCGCGGGGATGGGCCGGGGAGCGGCCCCGCCTTCTCCGAGGAAGGCGCCCGCTGCTCGGCGCGGAGCCCACGTCTCCCCGCTGCGCTGGCCTGGCCTGTGGGTCCTTGACCGGCGCGACCCGGGGCCAGGGCCGTGGCAGAGCGCGCGGCCGAGGCTGTAGGCCCTGGACGCGGCCTGCTGGGTTCCCGCCGGCCGTGCAGAGAAAGCTGCGCGCCCTTTCAAATCCTCTGTATCTGCGTCTGCAAAGAACAGTAGTACTACTTGCCTGTTAGGTGGCTGTGAGAAAGAAAGAAAATAATGCATTGTCGCTGTGCGCCCTCAATGAAAGGTGATGGGGAGTAGTGAGAAGGTGAAAGCACTCGTCTTTGACTTGAATTTTAAAGCAGATAGTGGATCAAAAAGTATTTATAATTGTCATCACTGAGTATTTAGGCGTTGGGTTCGTGTTTAAACTTTTTTTTTCTAACCTCAGTGGATTAGATGTTTGGTTGTCTGAATCCGTCACCTTGACATTTCCATGTACCATTTTCCACATTTAGAAACCAAAGCCCATCCTAACTTCCCCATAGATTTGCTTTCTCGTTTTCATTACTTTGGGTAATTTAAATTACCCAAAAGAACAGAGGAACTGTTTATTAAAATCTTACTATGGGCTTGGAAGCTTTATATAATATTGTTTATTTAATTTAATCTTAATAGCAATTTTAAGAAATAAGTACAATCAGCATCTTAAAGAGATGGGAAGATGGAACCTCAGAGACACACATAACTAGAAAAAGCATTTTAACCCAAGTTTGTCAGGCTTCAGGCCCAGTGTCCTTCCAGAACTGATGCCCAACTGACATGTCCAAATTATTTAAATTTGATGTTTGTTTCCAACTTGATTAACAAATCAGTTTCCTTTTATGTTATATTATTGAGCATCTAGATGTATCTTATTTTTTATAAGCCCATGAAATTTGTATTTTTTTCTTCCTAAAAGAAAGCTGAAACTTAAAGTGTTCACTCAACATACTTGCCTAACGTGCCCAAGGACATAAAGCTAGTAAACTTGAGAGTTGGACCCGAGTCTCCCCAGGACCCTCACTTCCCACTGGGGCCAATTGTTGTTCACCTTGGAGTTCTTATCTCTATCTGACCTGTTGGTTCTTTGATTACTTTGAGGTCCCCCTGCACATTTTGACTACTCCTTCCTGGTCTCTAATCTGCCTTAACTGTAGGTGTTCTCTAGGACTCAACCTAGACCCAGTTAATCCACTAATTCTATAAAATATTGAGTGTGTCCACTATACTTGAAGTCCTTTGGAACTGAGCATGATGGCCATGGCCACTATCCCCAGGGAGCCGTGGCAGAGGTAAAAATACATAGACTTACAGATTGAGGTAGGTGCTGTGAGACAAAAATCAGGGAACTACCACGTGAGCCCATGGAAGGTTTCTCTAAGAAGGTGGTATTAAGCTGAGATCTGAAGGGTTAAGTATCTGAGAAAGACTTGAGTGGGAACAAGTCAGGTATACAGGGAAATCCAAGAAAAGTCTAGGAGGCTGGAGTACAGGAGTGAAGGGAAGACTGGCTAGAGGAGAGTTAGCAAGGAACAGGGGCCAAATAAATCCACGCCTTGCATGCCATCTTAGAGAACTTGGATTTCATTCTGAGAGCCATGGAAAGACATTTAAAGGTATGATCTGATCTGATCTGTGTTTTTAAAAGACAAACCTGAATTTGGAGAGGAGACAGAATCAAGGGTCATGGCCAACTGAGTTCATGCTGGTACCGTTTAGCTGAGTAGTAGTCATTCCATAAATATGAGTGCCTACGATGTGCCAGGCATTGTTGCCTGTCGGAAAACATAGGTGAATAAGTCACGGAAGGCCATCCAGGAGCTTCCTAGTAATTCGGGAGTGGGGGTGGGGGAGGAATTTAGAGCAGTTTAGAATCTGGTAAAGTTTGAGAAGGCTATGTGCTATTCATGTGGAAATGCCAATTAGGCAGTTGGCTATACGATTCCTCAAAGGAGATATCTGGGCTACAGATAACAGTTGGGAGTTGTCAGCATACGGGAATGGTAAGTGTTGATAGATACATAGGTTTCATTATACTGTTTGGTTGGAATGAAATTCTTCATGATAAAACATTTTAAAACTGTAAGAATGGAAAAGATTGCTTCAGATGAGAGTGTGGGTAGAGAACAGCTGAGAAACAAGCCCTGGGATGTGCCAGGATTTACAGGCTGGATATATGAGGGGCAGCTGGCAAGGTCATTGTTACGTGACTGTTGCCAGAAGTATTTCAAGGAGGCAGTGATTAGTTGTGCTAGATGCTGCCAAAAGGTTAAGTAAAATGACAGAAGAAAACTGGATTTGCCAATAGGGGTGTTGTGGGTGACCTTGCAAGATCAGTTTCAGAAAGGAAAGAGGAAGTCTTCCTGGGAGACTCAAAAACTCTACCTTTGATGGATAGCTTACTTATCTCTGCTCAGCACCAGGCCCAGAATTCCCAGCTGCTTACAGGACATTCCACTAGTGTCCCACAGGTGCTAAAAATGCTTATGTACCCAGGATTTAGTGCATCTTCCTCCTACAAAGCCTGCCCCTCCTGGGTTCTCTCTTCCCAGTAATGGAACATCTTACACTTAGTGGCTCAGGCCAGAAGCCAGAAGGTCTTCCCCAGGCCCATCCCTTCTTTCTTCCTCCCATCTAGTCAGTTGTCACATCTGTCAGTTCTGCCTGTACTATGTCTTCTCCAACACCAGTACCCTAGCTCAATCCTCAGCAACACTCTGGATTCCTACAAAAAGTGTGGACTTGAACTCGTTGGTGAAGGGAACTACTAAAGGAGTCTAAGAGGACATTTTCCTATTAGAAAGATCTCTATGAAGTGAACCTTGACTGGATCCTAATCCCCCCATGCCCTTGTGAAGTAAACTATAAAAGACATTTTGGGGATATTTTAATATGGAGTAGATATTAGATATTATGGAATTATTTTTCTTAGATGTGATAATACCATTGTGGTTTTGTCTTCTTTCCTAGGAGATGCATGATGAAATATTTAGGGCTAAAGTATCATTATGTCTATATTTTCCAATGGTTCTATGAAAAACAAATACATAGAGAATAAAAATGGTAAAATGTTAATTTTTTAATCTAGATGCAGGGCATAAAAGTGTTTATCCTACTATTTCAACTTCTCTGTGTTTAAAGTTTTTTGAAATGAAAAGTGGAACAGGTCTCTACAGCAACAATGTGGAAGACCAATTTTTGGAGGTTGGCAGGAAGTTTGGGAGGGAGAAGGGGGTGAGAGGGAGGGGAGCCAGGTAATGTAAGACTTACTTAGAACAGGTCCTTCAGCCTCCTCTCTCCCCCTGGGCTGTGTTTCCTTCACTGCAGTGTGTGCATACTCCTAGCTTTGACAGTTATCAGTTCTGCTCAGAATGTCCTTACTCCCATGGTATCTTCCTGACAGACTGCTCCTCATCTTTCAGGTCTTCGGCTCAAACAGTATTCCTTTAGAGACTTGGTCCCCAGGATGACTTATATTCCATTTCCCCTTTCTCCACCCCCACCGCAACCTCGTGTCTCCATGGAATAGCTTGTCTCACTTGGGGCTGTGATCATGTTTGTCCATCTGCTCCCACCAGCACACTGAGCTCTGTGAAGTCAGGGCCAGGTTCATCCTTGTATCCGTAGCCTGACCCAGTGCCTGACATGTGCAGTGCACAGTCAGTAAATATTTGACTATGAAATGATGAAGCCCACTATACTCCTGCTGCTCAATGTTAAATCTTTCCCCTTCAGTTTTCTCTAACTAAACTGTAGCACCATCTTCCACATCTGATCAGGACCCATATCTCAGCCGTTTTACTTCAAGAATACCTTTTAAATGTATTCCTTTTCCTTTTCCCCCATTGCCATCGTCTTAACCCAGGACCATCCTTTGGTCCATGCAGTATTCATTGATTGCCTCCTGCGTGCCTTGTGTTGCTGGGCATGGCAACCAGCAGGCAGCCCAGGACCTATGCAGCCTGCCTTTATGGTACAGTCATCCACCACACTACTGCCAGGCCGCTTTTTACGCTTAGACCTTTTTTGAAAACTTGCTAGCATTGTACCGTATACAGGATAAAGTCCAGCTGATAGACATGGTGCACAAGAGCCTAGCTAACCACCCAGCACCACTTTGCTCTCCCGTAATATCTCTTGCCATCCTCCTACACCCTGCTGTCCTGCCTTGCTGAACTCTTCGCTGTTCTAGAAATATGCCATTCACTTTTATGACTCCATACCCCTGTACATGTTGTTCCCTTTGACTGGAATTATCACCTGTCTTGTCCACCTCCCTTGCTTGCCCTCCAAAACAGAGCCAGTGTCTCTACTGACGTTCCTCTTCTCCTCCCAGGCCAAGCTGACGGTTCGTTCCCTTGACCTGCCTCACTGTGTCTGTGACGTGTGTGTGTGTGTGTGTGTGTAAGTGTGTGTGTACGTTCAAGTTTACAGTATCTGTGGTCACTCTGGCTGTTTACTGATAGGTTTTACCTATGAGACTGAAGACTCACTCTCGTTCATCTCTATATCCACAGAGCCTGGAACATAATGCTTATTCTTTTTAAAGTCTAGTGTTTTGTATAATGTGCTGTTCCCTATGCTCTGTAAAGTGCCACCTAATATATATATATGATGTTATAAAGATTCCTAATCTTGGTAGTTTTCCTAACTGTCCCTAAGAACCCAGGCCCAGCCCAGATCGTATCACTCTGGCAGCTGTTGGCATGGCTACAACTTGAATGACTAGATAGATTGGGCAGAGCTTTAGTCATCTGACACTCAAAAGATTTCAGTTTGACAGTCAGTTGGGGGCAGTGGTGGGCCAGACTGTTTTTCATTTGTTGAATGAAAACAATTGCTACCCAAGTTCACAACCAAACACTGCTGAGGTTCATTCTTATATGTATGCTATGTTGGCTGTTTCTTAGTCTCATCCCCTGCACCATGTATTTAGTTTACAAAGCATTGCCATATCCCTTACCTCATTTTACCCATCCTAAGGTGAATCCCTTTAGTATTAATAAAATGTGGAGTGAGTACTCAACTGGGGAGATTTCTGTTTGGGAGACATCTCTTGTTAGTGAAAATATTTTGAACTTCATAGTTTGATTTAGATTCATGTTTTTATTTTGCCATTTCTTAGGTCATTTAGCCTCTCTGAGCCACTCTTTAAAATGTGGTAATACCTACCTTGCTAGGTTGTTTTGAGAATTAAATGAGATGACATAGACAAACTGCCTAGTCCAATCCCTAGCAGGTAGTATGTGCTTAACTTTTAATCCCCTTGAATTCTAAAGAGGAGGAGAAAAATTATTTTGGTATTTTTTCACCTTCAGATTTGGCTCACCAACCAATAATTCTTTATTATACTCTCTTATAAAGTATTAAATGCCATAGAACTTAAATAACAGTATATATACATAATATATGCTTGTCTATGTATTTCTGGAAGGATACATTAAAAACTATTAGTAACGATTGCCTTGTTGAGTATTTCTTATTTTAAATGAAACTCCCTTAATTATGATATTTTTAGAAACTTTCATTATACTGCTTTTTTTAATTGTTGATCATATAATACAGTGTCCCACAAACAAATCTTAAAACTTTCTACTTTGTCTATCACTAATTTTATATATTTGCCATTTTGCTTCATGATATTATTAAACAAATATCCCAAAATGTGTTTTTATTGAAATGAATTTTACCATGATTCATTTGGAGAATTGCCTTCAGATTGAGTTTATTGTTTATAATCAAAGAGTAAATTGAAAACAGAAATGAATACCATATGATGTTGGTTTTTGCTAAAGAACTAATAGTTTTTATATGTAAATTCTTTTTAATTTTAGAAAATTTTGTTTTATTGAAAAAATAGTTTTAAAAACTTTTTAACCCATTATTATATATCAAGTGCTGTCCTAAGTACTTTAAATGTATTATGTAAGAGTATGTGTATAATTTTTGTACCTAAAAATGTACAAAAGAAAAAAAACATAGTATATGGGGAAAGCGGTCTCTTTTCCCTCTCTCTCTAATTCTCCCCAAAGTATACCACCATAACACTTTCTTAATTCTAAGAAATTTTAACATACAGTAAAAGCAAAATAGAAGAATCTCTGTTTACAAGTGCCATTTAGAACTATATGTTTTTGTCCTATGCACTTATAAGAAAAATTGCATGTACTGGTATTAACTTTGTTATTTGCTCGTTTAATGTGAGTTTGCTGCTTTTTAATCTTTGAAGGGTTTGAAAGAATGCTTTTATGTTTCTTGGTCATAGAAAACATAGAAAACAGTTCATTGTTAATTTTATATTTGTATATTTTATAAGTTCGCATTCAAAAATCTTTTTATCTGGTTTCTAGCCTGATTGAGACAATATCCTATGAATTGATTTTTAAATTAAAAGAACATCTTAGGGGGAGAAAATTGCTCTGTAATGTTTGTTCAGTAAAACAGCAAGTCGATTTTTTAAGCATAAAAAGAAAAAGGCTGCCAATATAAAGTGAAATTTAGAGTACTCTTATTTCTAAAATACCTTTGTTGAATAAGAATAGGAGTTTATATTATTGTAATGTGGAATCCACATGTTCATTTCCTGAAGCAATGGGGAATTTGCCCTCCTGAGAGTTTTTCTTTCTTGCCCCTGGTTTAAATTCCTAGTCTCCCTTTTTAATACCTGGAGTCACTAGCTCTTTTAACGTTTGCCTGGTGATGTCTGTGTCCTTAAGCAAGTCTGACAGACAGAAACACCGTAATCTGTAGAAAATCACATAGAGGTCCCCAAGAAGAGGTTTACACTGACCTGTTAGCATCTGGACTTTGTTTTGAAGTGCTGGCTAAGATCCTGAGCTTATCTTTGCCACTTGGAATCCCAGCACTTCACTGCTCCTGGCACAATCTAGGAAAGGGGCAGAAGAGACTTACCTGTGGGTCAGTTAAAGATCAAAACTATAGCCGAGCGAGGTGGCTCATGCCTGTAATCCTAGCACTTTGGGAGGCTGAAGCAGGAAGATCACTTGAGGTCAGGAGTTCAGACCATTGAGGACTGAATTCTGATCTTTTTCTTTGCCCAGAAAAATTCCTTTTTAAGGGGACCTAGTGAGTCATGCCTATAAATGATAAAATCTCAGTAAACAGGTTTTTATGATGTGGTTTACTTCCCAACCTGATTCTGGTATAGCATCACATAAAAGATAGAAGACCCTTATCTTGAGCATTCCTCTCCGCTGATTCCTAGTCTTTTGGATAAAGCCTAACTCTTTCAGCCAAATGTCAACTAAAGAATCCCTAAATCCACCTAGGACTTGTAAGTCCCCACTTTGAGATGTCCCGCCTTTTGGGGTCAAACCAATTTATGCCTTCCATGTATTGATTTATAACTTTACCTGTAATTTCTGTCTCCCTGAAATGCATAAAACTAAACTATAACCCAGCCACAGCGAGTCCACTTGCTCAAGGCTTCTTGGGCGTGGCTCCAGGCCATGGTCCTCAAATTTGGCTCAGAATAAACCTTCTTAAATTATTTTACAGAGTTTGTCTTCTTTTCCGTTGACACCATCCTGAGTAAAAGCGAGACCCTGTCTCTGCAAAAAATAGAAAAAATTAGCCCGGAGTTGTGGCACACACTTGTAGTCCCAGCTACTCAGGAGGCTGAAGCATGAGGAGCACTTGAACCCAGGAGTTTGAGGTTGCAGTGAGCTATGGTGATGCCGCTGCACTCTACCTGGGGCAACAGAGTAGGACTGTGTCTCAAAAACAAAAACTATAAAAGGTATGTTGTAATAGACCTGGCCAGAGACTAGGTCATCAATTATAAAAGGAGTTGTGCAGAGAGAAGGGGCATAGATTCAAAAGGCTACCTTCTGTGGGATTCTATATATCGGACATTCTGGAAAGGACAAAACTGTAGGGACAGAGAACAGAGCAGTGGTTGCTAGAGGTGGGAAGAGGGGTTGTTATAAAAGGAGGGATTTTAGGGGGTGAAGAAACTGTTCCATATCTTATTACATGACTTTATGCATTTGTCAAAACTTGTAGAAATGTCTGCAAAAAAAAAAAAAAATTACGTAAATTTGAGTAAAAATGAAGAGGATGAAGGGGACACAGTTTGTCATTCGATTGTGGTTATGTGAAGTTAGAAAGAGGATGAGTCCTGACCAGGTTCTGAAAAATCCTGTTTTCAGTGGGTATAGGGAATTACTTTACCTATAGAGGGGTTTCTAAACAAGCACTTTTAGATATTTTAGCTAATTTTTAATCATAACAATAATACATCTATATAGAAATTTTTCAAATGGTTCAGAAAACCTACAATGAAAATGAAAAATCTTTCCTCCTACCCCTTACCCAGTCATGTTTCCCAGATGTAATCACTATTAACAGGTTTTTTTTCTTTTTTTTTTTTTTATTTCAGCATATTATGGGGGTACAAATATTACGGTTATGTATATTGCCCATGCCCCCCTTCCCCCCACTATTAACAGTTTATTTTGCATGTGCATATATAGTTCTGTCCAGGCTTGCTTTTTCTACATTATTTATCTCAGAGATATTAACTAATCAGTACGTGTAGATCTACTTCATTCTTTTTAATGATTGCATATTTTCTCGTGGGATATTCCCTAATTTATTTGACCAGTCTGCATTAATGAGTATCCAAATTGCTGGTACCAGGAGAAAACTGGAAACAAAAGAGTAATGAACGTTTTGTGTATTCAGCTTTGTGTACTGGTCTAAATATAGCTGCTTGTAGGACATAACTACAAGTGTAATTATTGGACTGAAAGTCATCCAGGGTTTCAATTTTGATATAGATAATGCCACACTGCCCTCTAGGGAGGTCATACAAATTTGTATTCCCACCAGCTGGCTTGTGGAAGTTAAACATGCACGTAAAAATTCATAGTTGAAATATAGTTTGTTACGTCAGTCAAATTTATCCTGACTTCCTGACAGCATGTGTAGTAGAAATTAATTTATAAGGTGAAAATTAGCAAATTAGATATTAATAAAGCTTGTATTCTTAGGTTTTTGTGACAGTTAAAAATCTTTATTCTAAAGCTAATTTAGTTCAGCATAAAATAATTTTTTAAAGAAAGAATTCATTTCATTTTCCCTGTATATTTTTTTCACTTTTTATTCTGGTAATGTATATATATATATAAACATACATAAAATCTGCCATTTTAGTCATCTTAAGTGTATAATTCAGTGGTACTAATTACATTCACATTGCTGTACAGCCATCACTAATATCTGTTTCCAGATGAAATATTTTTTTAAATCATGGTAAAACATACATAACATAAAATTTACCATTTTAACCATTTTTAAGTGTACAGTTAAATGGCATTAAGTATATTCACATCATTGGCAAACGTCACCACCATCCATCTTCAGAAAATTTTCATCTTCCCAAACTAAACTCTGTACCCATTATACAGTAACTCCTATTCTTCTCTCCCCCTACGGCCTGGCTGCCAACATTCTTTCTGTCTCTATGAATTTGACTACTTTAGGTATCTGTGTGTATTTTTTCTATGTCAAAAAATGCTTTAGAGAAGGGAAAAACACATAGCACAAATTGCTAAGATAAACATGGGAACTTTCTTAGGAGTGCCACAAGTTACTTTTGCATTTTTCTCTGTTCCTGCTGTGTAGAGTGCATGCTGTCATCATGAAGAACGGATATTTTGTGGTATCCCGGTTTGTGGCACAGTGCCAAGAATAGATGTTCAGTTCATGTTTGCTGAATAAATTGATGACTTTATGAAAGCAATGTACTATATGACACAACCTTTGTTATTCCATAGGAGACTGACATCTTCCAGTAGCAGGCCTCGAGAAGACAGCTGGTTAAAATCTTTATTTGTCCGGAAAGTTGATCCAAGAAAAGATGCTCACTCTAATCTCCTAGCCAAAAAGGAAACAAGCAGTCTGTACAAATTACAGTGTGAGTGATAGGTTTGCTATCTTCATAGTTGACTCTTTTTTCCTTTGTTCATAAGTTTATCGTTGGATTTTCTTTTGTTTCAGTTCACAATGTTAAACCGGAATGCCTAGAAGCATACAACAAAATTTGGTGTGTATACCAAACTATCCTTTACTTGGGGAAAAATAATGATTTTAATATTAGTTGGTTCAACTAACACTTGATAGCAGAAAGTGAGATCTTTCATCTCTCTCTTTTAAAGCTCAATGTTCAGAGGCTCTTAAACTGAGCTCTGTGTGGTATTGCCAAAGGCATTTTGATTTTAAGCATTCACACAACTAAATCATCGCATAGTCTATTAGAGTTTAGAATATTACCAGACTCTTAAGGTTGGAAGGAACCTTGCAAAGCCATCTAGTCCATCTACTCATCCAGTGCTTGAGTCCTCTGTGCAGACCTTCCTGACTACCTGTGCTTAAATAAGCTCCATCTCTGAACAGCTTTGAGTGTTAGGAATTAGAACTCACATGCCTGTGACCTCCGTTGTTTTCAATTTTACTCCTAAGAAAAACCGCCATATGAAAGTCCTGTATGTGTTTGAACATAGCTGCCACTTCCTCCCAAGTTTTCCGTGTCCAGGATCTCAGTCTCTTCAGCTGATTCTTATGTGATATGAGATCCGTACCCTCTTACAGAATTTGTGAACTTTAAGACTAAAGGGAGAATTAAGGTCATTAGTTCTGATTAAGTAAACAGATAGTATTTTAATGATCAGTTTTGAGCAAACGTACTGAAAAAAATATTTTTTACCTTTACTATCTACTACTTTCATGAGAAAGCAAATGATTTTGTCTCCATAATCAGCATAATTTTCAGAAGCAAAAACTTTTTGTTGTTTTATTTTTGGAGGTGGTTCATGAAATGTAACTTAGCATAGAATTTCTTCCTAACTTCAGCACATTTCTCTTTATTTAAAAAAAAAAAATGCCCTAAAGTAAAGCAGATGTTTATTTCTAATCTTTTCTCATAAAATGAAACTTTTTTCTGTGCTGATGTTTCCCTGAATTATCTTTTCTGTCCTGTTTTTAATCATTTCATCTCCTGTCTCAGATTTCTGGCTGTCTATTCATATTTCTCTTTGGATGTTTTGCTCTCACTTCAAGCTCAACGTGTAGAATCACCTTGCTCTTCCAACTTCCCTGTGTGTGTCACTCACCATGTTTTACTTAACCCCTTCCTTAGTTCTTTGTGATTAGTTAGCCACCTACGGCTGGGTATTCTTCATGACATGTGTTTTGGTTCTCTTTGCTTGTTCCTTCTTCCTCTCCCTCTCCAAGCCTTTCAAGCCCCTTCCCAATTAACCTCCTTTCTGACAATTTTTGAGGGCTTGAAGCTATACCTGTATCTCCATCCCGCCCTGTAATATATTACCCAAAAGTATCAGATTGATCTATTTGAGTTCTGTTTTCTCCTTCATTGTGTTTTTTATTTTCTTTGAAACTTTCAGCAGCTCCCTGTTTCCAGAACATAAAGACTTAACTCCTGCCTGGTTTTTAGGGGTCCCAATAATGAGATTCTGCCCAACCCATCCAGTTCTGGGTACAAGTACTGCCTGCCTTACAACCTCCATTCAGGTAAGGCCAGGGCTCCCAGGAGCAGGTTTGGGTTCCTAGCAAAGAGGGCTACAAATCCCTGTGTCACTTTGTATTGGTGAAAAGCCTAGCCCATTGTCAGGCCTCTGGCCCCTTTCTGGACCCTACCTGGGTCACCTGTACTGGCTTCCTTCCTCTGCATTAGCTCCAAGTCAGGGTTGTTTACGTCCCACTTATGTCATTGGCAAAAAAGAAACCCATTTCCATTTCCCTAACATAATCCATTTTCCCCATCCCCGATTTTCATCAGTCCCATATTATTTCTGAACATTCATGGGTTATGTATCAGATACATTGAATATCAGATCTTAATTTAAAAAGGAAATGCCACTCTTCGAAAAATACACATGGTGTGGTCATTGTACAGATTTTCAGGTCATAAAGACATAGGGTTTTCAGTTAGTTAGACATAGGCCATTTGGACCGTTTCTCTGTTAACTGTCCTTATACACCCAAACCTGGTGCCTCAGCATCTGGTGGTGATTGCTAGCTTAGTATCACTCGGTATCAGCAAATAATTTGAACAGGTTCTGTTTCCAACCCTTGGTATCCTTTTGCATCCATTGTTGAATCTGTACTGTACTTTTTCATCATAATTTTTCTATTCAAAAAGTGTGTAGGCTTTAGCTTTTCTCTTGGCACAGAACAGTTATGCCTCTTCCCGTTACCCTTCCCTGTACATTACAGTCTGTACCATAGGGAGGCTTCCATGGAACCACGCTCTGCTCTGACACCTCTGCCAAGTTAATACGCTATCATGTGGCGTTGCCACTGCTCCTGCACAGTCAATGGGAATGATTTGGTGTGTTCCGTATGAGACTGTGTTACCTCTTACATCCCCTCTGCTGGTTGAATTGAGTAGGACCTAATTTATGCTTCGTGTTGTATCTTCAGTTTTGATTTTTCTGCTACGTTGATGCTTTTTGGGACTGTTGGAGGTTGGGGTTGCTTCCAGACTGTGTTGTATCTAGCTCTGTCTTCTTCTTCCTTTCTTAAGGCCAATTTGTTCTCTACTCTGGTCACCTCTGCCTGCTGGTGCTGCTTCTATTGTCTGCCTCTGTCTTAAACATTACTTTCTTCCCTTTCCGTCTTTCTTATTTCTTCTATGTTTTTTCCTAACTATTTCCATGTCTGTAATTCTTCCTATCTTTGGAACCAATAACTAAGTTTTTATAAACATTACATTCTTAAGTAGTTCTTTTCTTTTTTTTTTTTTCTTTTCTTTTTTTTTGGAAATGGCAAATAATAGACCCAGAGCTCCTGGAATCTTGGGACCTTTGGCTCTTTTTTTTATCATTTTTATCGTTATACTTGAGTTGCTTACAACTCTTCTAGATAGTTGGGGTATCAGAAAGCTAAGCTTCTGATAAGTGGGGTGTTAGAGTACAACGCCATTGTTTTATCATAAATATATTCTGAGATCATTTGCCAGAAAACAGAGTAGGTGATCTTTTTCCTGTTATTGATCATGTATTGTTCACCTGGTAAAATTTTGTTGGTTGTTTAATTAGTCTTGCTATTTCTTCTCTTTAAGTCAAGAGGTGTTGCCAAAGATTCATGAAGATAAACAATACCCTTGTACTTTGGTGGGGACTTGGAACACGTGGTATGGCGAGCAGGACCAAGCTGGTAGGAAGCAGAAGTCTTTGGAATAAACACTCTTCCTTAAGCATTACTGTAACACTTAAGTGATGTTCTGATTTAATGCTTGTTTTTATAATCAAAGCTTTCTAAGTCTCAGTCTAGTTTTATGCTTAAAGTAGCTTCTTCAATAATTCATTGCAAAAAACTACTTTTTAATTGTTTTTAATGTTTAAATCTATTATTGAAACTTTATGGTATAACTCATAGGCCAACATATGGCACATTACAGTTTTGTACTATGTTAACATTATGCATATTAGAATATTTTCATGGGAAGAATACCATGAAACTCTAAATGTATACTATCTTTTAAAATGCGTTTCAGTCCACCTCTGGAGGTACGAAGGAGGCTATCCAGCCCTCACAGAAGTCATGAATAAACTCAAAGGAAATCAGGTAATGATTTTGAAAATATTTGCTTATTCAAACTAATGACATAGTAAATGTTAGTATGGAAATAAATGACTCTTTTCTGTCATCAGTTTTTGTTAGTAAGTTATTCATTTTTTATAGTAGAAATTTTATTATTTGGACTCTTAAAATTGTATTTAAACATAAAGTATCCAGTTGTAAATACTACTAAAATAACAGTCTTTATTGTAAAAGTCAATTGTACTTTGAAAGTGATAAGCTAGTACTTTAAAACCGGTAAATCAGCATGGTTGACACAATTAGCCCTGGATTTCCTAACGCTGTCCACTTCGGGAACTGTCATCCACATACATATTCTTTATCTTGGGCAGACTTTGCTATCCTGCCCCTCCCTTCACTTACAGGTACATGTTAATAGAGAGAATTTTAACAGCTACACACCGTTGGGGAAGAAAATCTTTTGTATAGATTCCCAGACAAATAAAAATGGCTTTCGAATTATCTGCTGTTTTGCAGTCTCCATGTCACCTGTATTAATATACCACCAAACACTGTTAGGATAATCTGAAAATGTAGGAAATTAAATTTGTTTACACTGTCATTTAAATAATCAGGATGACCATGTAGTTTGTCATCTAAATCTAGACACTTTTGAGAATGAAAAGGAATGCTGTTAGTCATTATACCAGTTTAACATGTGTCAATTGGGACTTCTCAGGCCAGCTGAGACCTATTGATTCTCCTGTTTATAACAGTATTCTGTAGGAACATAAATGTTACTAAAGTGAGTTTGTATATAAATATTAGAAGATTTCATGAGCACATTTTTTCACTCAAAGGAATTTGCGGAATTCCGTAAAGCAAGAAGCAACATGCTTCTCTCTAGGAAGAATCAGCTACTATTGGAATTCAGTTTCTGGAATGAGCCTGTCCCACGATCAGGACCTAATATATATGAACTCAGGTCTTACCAACTCCGAGTAAGTACTGAAATATGAGTTAACTGTCCTTTTGTTCTTTGAAGAAGCACAAACACTTCCTAATGCTGACAACAAAACTTGAGTGCACAGTGTGATGTGTGTTTAGCGTTATGTTTTGATTTAAATTGTTTTCTCCGCTGTCCAATCCTCCTCCTATTTTCCCTTTTTTCTTTCTCATTTCCCTCTCTTCTGCTAAACTCTTTTGTTTTCGTGACCTTATGCATAATTCTGATTATTTAGTATTTTTCCAAATAGCATTTCTGTTTTTAAGAGAAAAGACCTAAAGTGTAGGACTAGGTACAATATATAGCAACTAATATAGTTGAAAAAGATCAACTAATAAATGTTGTGACTGTTGAACAAATTATACAATACTATAAGAGTAAAAAGGGCATAATATTTTATAATACTTTCTAGATATTTCCCTACTAAGTAAGTACTAGAAAGAAAGTCCCAGATAGAAGCATTATTAAAAAGAATACATATCAGTAGATCTGTATTAAGCTGGGCACAATGGCGCGTGTCTATAGTCCCAGCTACGCAGGACGCTGAGGTGGGAGGATCACTTGAGCCCAGGAATTCCAAGCTGTAGTGCACTGTGCCCTCACTGGGTGCCAACAGTAAATTTGGCATCAATATATGACTTCCTAGGAGTGGGTGACCACGAGGTTACATAAGGAGGGGTGAAATGGCCCAGGTCAGAAATGGAGCAGGTCAAAACTCCTGTGCTAATCAGTAGTGGCATCATGCCTATGAATCACTACTGCACTCCAGCCTGGGCAACAAAGCAAGACCTCATCTCTTAAAAAAAAAAAATCACTATAAAGTCTGAATGGATATGCACAATTTAATCATGATTTCAGTGCATCTGAAGGATGAGCCCAGCTACCGTTTTGATAACCATAAATGTATAACTCTTACATTATGTATATGTTATCTTCTGTATAAAGCTGTAAAATATTACTCCTATAGGGTAGGAATACAATGAATAGTAACATTTTGTTACATTGTCTACTACATGCTATGTTATTAAAAGTTAATTTTTAAGTTTTGTCACTTAATATTTTTTATACTGTCATTTCCATATTTTTTCACAGAAAAACTAACAAACCAAAATCTAAATCTCTTTTCAGCCAGGAACCATGATTGAATGGGGCAATTACTGGTAAGTATATTACTCAATGGTGAGTTTCTAAGTCTTATTAATAGATTATTTTAGGCCGTAGTGATAATTCTAGGAAAAAATATCTGAGGATGATACCATGACTTGACGTTAGACTATTGTTTTGGTTAGTTTTTATTAAGAAGTTTTTCAGGCCGGGTGTGGTGGCTCACGCCTATAATCCTAGCACTCTGAGAGGCCAAGGCAGGCGGGCTGTTTGAGCTTAGCAGTTCGAGACGAACCTGAGCAAGAGTAAGACCCCATCTCTACTAAAAAAATAGAAAGAAATTAGCTGGACAACTAAAAAAAAAAAAAAAAAAAAAAAAAAATATATATATATATATATATATATATAAATTAGCCAGGCATGGTAGTGCATGCCTGTAGTCCCAGCTACTTGGGAGGCTGAGGCAGGAGGATCACTTGAGCCCAGGAGTTTGAGGTTGCTGTGAGCTAGGCTGATGCCATGGCACTCTAGCCCGGGCAACAGAGTGAGACTCTGTCTCAAAAAAAAAGAGAGAAATTTTTCAAACATATACCAAACTGGAATGAAGAATAACATGGATCCCTTTCCGTATCTGTTACTTAGCTTCAATAATTATCAACACACAGCCAACCTTGTTTAGGTCCAACTCCCCCAACCCAGATTGTTTTGAATTAAATCCTGGACAACATACTATTTCATTCATAAATATTTCTGTACTGTGTATATTTCTAAAAGATAAGGACTCTCTTTTTTTAAACAAAAGACTGATACTGTATGAGATTATTTTATATACTTCTTAAATATTATCTTTTCTGAAACACTGCTTTTTTCACATTGAGCTGCGGTCCCCTAGGCTGCGGCCTGTTACCAGTCTACGGCCTGGTAGGAAATGGGCCACACATCAGCACCTGAGCTCCGCACTACCCGCCTCCACCACCACGACACCCCATGCTCCCATCCCCAGTCTGTAGAAAAATTGTCTTCCATCAAACCTGCCCCTGGTGCCAAAACGGTTGGGAAGCACTGACATAGAGCATCTCAGTGATACAGTTGCTTCTTTTTTTTCCTTCTTATTTTGAGTAGCAAAATACTAATTTTTCCCCAAATCAACCTGTAGATCAGCAGAATCCTTATCAGAATCCCAGCAGGATTTGAAAATGCAAAGGACCCAAAATAGCCAAAATAACCTTGAAAAAGAACAAAGTTGGAGGACTCATACTTCTAGAGTTCAAGACTAACTACAAAACTAGCGTAATCAAGACAATATAGTCCTGGCACAAGGAGAAGTGTGCAGATCAATGGGATACATTTATGAGCAACTGATTTTTTTTTTTTTTTTTTTGATACAGAGTCTCACTCTGTTGCCCTGGCTAGAGTGCCGTGGCGTCAGCCTCGCTCACAGCAACCTCAAACTCCTGGGCTCAGGCGATTCTTCTGCCTCAGCCTCCCAAGTAGCTGGGACTACAGGCATGCGCCACCATGCCCGGCTCATTTTTCTATATTTTAGTTGGCCAATTAATTTCTTTCTATTTTTTAGTAGAGACGGGGTCTCGCTCTTGCTCAGGCTGGTTTCGAACTCCTGAGCTCAAACGATCCGCCCACCTCGGCCTCCCAGAGTGCTAGGATTACAGG
>CAUYPO010068239.1:0-16871 GCA_963574435.1 Cheirogaleus major | reverse complement strand
ATGAGTCAAACAAGTTTATCCACTGCCTCGAGGGGGAGCTAAGACAGAGCACAAGTAACTCTAAAAACAATATTTCCCCATCTCGACACTTTTGAGTACCACCTTGATGAGTTTTGCCCTATTCAAATGTTCCCCACGCTGCCAGTTAATATTTTTCCTTCAAAGGATTAGCTTTTTAAGAACTTGATTAGCTTTATTTTGTATTCCCCCCTACAAATGGAAAATCACTCTTCTTTTGCCTTAAGTTGAAGGCAAGCATAAAAACAATCTTAAGCAAGTGACTCTGCTTTTCTGGGTCCAGCGTCCTCCTTTTGTGAAATGGGGGTGAAGATAGCACCTACACCAGAGAGTTGCTATGGAGATGAAACGTGTTGACATCTGTAAAGTGCTGCCTGGCCCGGGGCAGTGCGACCCATTGCTGGTTAGATACATGCATAAAGGAGAAACCAAATAATGTGACAAACACACATACTGTGTGAACCAGTGCCATTCAAGGTCTTGCCTCAGGGCCACCTCTATCAGTCAGTATGGGCTAGAGTATGCTGCAGTAACAAATAGTACCCAGTGGCATAGGACAACCAGGGTTCACTTCTTGCTTACACTCCATGTCCATCGTAGGTTGAGAAAACTAGGGCAGCCACCATCTCAAACAGGCAGGTCACCAGACCAGAGGCAAAAGAGAGCTCTCGCATGGAGCTCACTTAGATGCTCCAGCCTAGAGATGACAATGACACTTCCTCTCACAATTCTTTGGCCAGAATTAGTCACGCGATCCCACCTAACTGCAAGGAAGCCATCCTTCCCTGAGTTTGGAAGGAGAAAGAAGAGCATGAAGGACAACACCTGGCATTACCCCGGTCCCCCCCGTCCCCCTGACCACCCCCGAGTGGCAGACACTGCAGAATTCTGCTCTAGACAAGGCCAAGTATAATAAAAACTGTTAGAGGAATTAGCCACGACGATGGACTTCTTGAATGGGAATGATGTTCTGGGCTCTCCTGAAGGGAAACACGGTTGAGGGCAGGGAGGTGGGAGACGGAGAAAAGAGAATTCACAGACACAAACGCATTTTATCCACTCGTTAACATTTCTGAAATTGGGGCAAGACTTCTAACAGATGAGTATGTTTCACGTGGCGGAGTTCCACACATATGCACGCAAACACACGCAGGGAAAGCCATTGCAAAATTAAATTTGAATCTTACAATCAATAGTGGCTTAAAAATGTAGTGATGTAAGATATGAGTCAGCATGGCTCCCCTGTCCTGGATTTGGTGGCAGGGGCCACTGGATGAGAGCAGTAGCCACGGTACCTGCCCATGGGCACTCTTGGATGACTGGGAAGTTCTAGGGAATAATCAGGGGAAGCTGTTATGTTCCGTGGTCCACCAGTGGGAACGGGGTCTGGTATCATCTTGCATCATATGCAAATAGGAGCGTGTATGTGTTTTTCAGGGAATGAGTCCTTAGCATCAGACCTCCACAGGGATCTAGGACCAGGACTGCCACGTACGGTTGGTTGGGTTGTGGACTGCCTATGGGACGGCACTGTCTGATGGAATGTGTAGGGCTGGAATCCAGCCTCGGTTCCACGCTTCAGGCCTTGTGTCCTGCCACGAGGCTGCCTCATCCAGGGCAAGGGGTCTCTTGACCTGATTTCCACAAAGAAACTATGGAGCCACTGGCCCCATTTGGATCCTGAACAATGCTAAGAAACCTAGTGTTGAATGTTCTCTCTCCCTCTCTCTCTGCTTCGCTTCTCAAAGCTCCTGAGGAATCTGATCCATTTTACTATGGTGAGTGTTGGATTTGGGAATGGGGCTAGATGGAGGGGTGACTACAGATCCCCACGGGTCACCGCGGAAGGGGATTCGGCTATGGCCACACGATACGTGGCTTCAGCCACTGGCCATGTGGCCATGTGAGGTACAGTTCACATCAGCTGGGTTCATGGAGGGCAGAACCAGATTGAGGATGGGGTGGTCTCACACCCTCTCTGAGCCCCCTCTAGGCCTCACCAGGACTCTGGTGCCTTGGAGGCATCAGAGAAGCAGACAAGGGAAAGCCTTAAAAGCAATGACTCAGAGGCTAGGCTGCCTGGATTTGAATCCTGCCTCATCCATCGTCTAGCTGTGTGGCCTTGGGCAAATGACTTGACCTCTCTGGGCCCTTCTGTAAACAAGGGATCGTAATAGCTCCCACTTGTGAGGACTGTGGGAAAGACTGACCTGGATGATGCCATTAAATCACCCCCATGCACTGACGCTCAAAGAAGTTTCCCCAGGTCTGGCCCCAGTTTCCCCTCTAAACACCCTCCTGTTGCTACCCCCTCCAGCCCTTGCTCATTCATCCTGTTCCGCCGGCAGGTCAGTTTCTTTCCTGTCCTAGGGCCTTTGCGCTCGCTGTTACTTCTGCGGGGAATACTCCTCCCCTGGCTCTCTGCACAGATCTAACATTGGCTGCTCTGCTCGGAGAGGTGCTCCTTGATCCCCCGGCAAGAGAAGCCACACACAGCCACCTGTGGTCACATGACTTTGTTTCTCGGCTTTTCGTTTGTTTGTTTAGTGCGTTGTCACCATATCAAAGTCAGCTCTTTGAGGGCAGAGGCCTGGGCCATGCGGGTACAGCGAGGGTGCTCTGTGAATTCATATCTCAACAGTTACTGAGCACGTGCCGGAGAGGCTCCGGGCACTTGGGGACATGGCAGTGAGCAGGAAAGACACGAACTCCTGCCCTACGTGGCCTTACGCTCAAGGGGAAAGAGACAGATACTCAAGAAAATAAATATGAATATTATATATTAGATACCAATCTTATTAGGCAAGAATATGAGATAAGATTAATTTCTTGTGAAGGAAAATAAAGGAGGGAATGATATTAGAAAGGGTTGTGGAGAGGATGGAAAATTCTAGATAGGACAGCCAAAGAAGGTTCCACTCACATTTGAATAAAGCCCAGATGTTGGTGAGGGGAGGAGACCTTTGGGTATTTGGGGGGAGAGCTTTCAGGCAGAGGGAACAGTAAGTGCAAAGGCCCTGAGGTAGGACCAAGGCTGAGATGCTCTGGGAACAGCAGGGAGGCTGGTGTGGCTGGAGTAGAGGATTGGCGAGGAGCGTGGAGTGGGATGAGGTCTGAGGAGGAAGAGGAACTTGGGGGGTCACAGAGAGGACTTTTTGGTTTCCATGTGGAGTGCAGTGGGAGCCAGGGAAGGCTCTGAGCTGGGGAGTCCTTGTGGCTGTGTGGGGTGGGGGGTGGGGCAGGGCAGCAAGACCACAGAGAGGGCTGCCACTACCGCCCAGACGGGTGACGATGGTGGCAGGACCAGGACCAGGGAGAAGGCAGTAGAGGGAGATTTCTATACATAGCTGGGGTGGGAAAATCCAGACGGAGAGGGCAGGAGAGGAGGGTAGAGGGCAGAGAGCTCAGGGGGACCTAATGGTGCCCAAGCCCATGCTCTCCGCCCTCACACTAACCCCGGCCTGCAGCGCCTCTGAATTCCGGGCCCCGGGCTGGGCAGCCTGGAGCCAGGGTGGGGGGTTCCAGTGGGGCCACGGTGCTGGCCTGGCCTTGATGGCCCCCATCGTCTTCCCCAGACTACAACACGGTGCAGACTGTGGGCATGACTCTGGCTACCATATTGTTCCTGCTGGGCATCCTCATCATCATCAGTAAGTGTGACCCCTGCCTGGGTGTCCCTGGGTGCCTTCCGTCCCCCTGCTGGCTCCCTCCACTTTCTTGTGTCCTATGTCCTATCTCCTTGCTTTGTCTCTCTCTCTCTCTCCCAACAGGCAAGAAGGTCAAGTGCAGGAAGGCGGACTCCAGGTCTGAGAGGTCTGGCAACCGTGGGGAGAGGGGGGAGGGGGTGGGGACGGCCTGGGCCTGGGGGTGCTCCCCCCCCTCCAGAAGGGCCCGCGGGGCCTGTCACGTGTTTCGCATGAAGCCTGTGCCCGTTGAACCTCTTTCTGCCTCTCTCCCCTCTTTGCCTCCGCAGCCCAACCTGCAAATCCTGTAAGTCGGAGCTCCCCTCCTCAGGTGAGGGGAGAAAGTATGTGACCCAGGGAGGGTGTTGGGTGGCAGCAGGAAGGAGAAGGGACGGAGAATGGGGCCACCATCAGAGGGTCGTGGGACAATTCCGTAGGAGGGTGAGGAAGTGCAGTGGAGGAACGACACTAAACCGTGGGGAGGCCTAGTGGGATGTCCTAAAGAGCCCACAAAGAGTCCCAGAAGCTGATCCATAAGCCTGTAAAAGCAAGGACAGTCTAATGGCCCAGAGGACACAGCTGCAATCGTGTGACAAGAGGGGCCCATGGGGGAGAAGGACCCTGCCAGGCAGGGTGGAGAGAGAACGGAGCTGGGAAGACAGGGGGAGAGAGCTTTCCAGAAGCCATGGTTCAGCTGGGCAGGGCTAGGATGAAATGGCTGGGGGAAAGGAGGGAGGGGACGGAGGCAAGACAGGATGGCTACTGGATAGTGACATCAAAATAACAGAAAGAGAGAGGTACCGAATCCAGATTTTAAAATTCACGTTGGAGAAGAGAACATATGGGATGCAGAGGGCATGAGGCTGGAGGAGAGCTGGGGCGCACAGGAGAGGATGGAGGTGTAGGGGGGAGGACAGAGGAAGGGGGAGCACAGGAAGGGGTGAGGGGAAGGGCGGAGGAGGGGAGCGTGGGCTCAGGTGGCCGGAAGGTGTGCGGGAAGGCGTGAGGGATGTAGGATGCAGGAGTGGGTGAGCCGGTAGATGAAAGATCGTGACTCCTTGAGGGTGTTGATTTTAATTATGTAAAAATATCTTGACCTGTTTTTAGTGGATTTGCATCCTTTCCAGGGAGTTTTAGAAAATCAGAGATGGGAATCTCTCCGCCTCTGATAAAGTTCTTATAACCAAAAAGAACGGGGCGGGGGACGTCTTGGGTTGCCCAATAGTTGCGGGAATTTGGTGTGGAATTTCGTTTCTTTCGTTTTCTCTTCTTGGAATGAGATTTAAAAACGCGAAGGGGGCACGGTTGCAGACTGTGCCTGGGACCCCGGCCCGCCCCGGTGGAGGGACGGTCCCGAGTGGGTGGGAAATGGGGGGTTCTTATTGTATCCGAGTGTGCAGGGTACAGGGCATGGGACAGGAGTGAGGGTGGAGCAGGAGATTGGGGGTGCGGAAGGGGGGTGGGGACACCCCGGAAAAGCCCAGGTTGGGCCTGGTGTCGCCGGCCCCATCACAGGTGTGTTCCTCTCCATGACAGTCTGTAGGGCAGGTGTCCCCATATGGGCCAGACATGAGGGTGCGGGGAGGCCAGGCAGCTGCCCAGTGCTCGCTCAAGGGTGACGGTCCCGGGTATCTGGAGCCACGGGGACTGGGCGTGGAGAGCCCGCGGGCTGTGGGGGTAACTGCGCCCCCCTCCGGGCGCTGACGCTCCCCCCTCTCTCCCCAGCCCCTGGCGGCGGCGGCGTGTAAGAGCAGCCCCGGAACCTCCACTGCTGTCCCTGCCTGGGCGCGGGAGCCTGAGGACCGGGTGGAGGCGGTGGGGACCCCAGCCATGCGCCGGGGAGCGCCCCCCGAATGAGCCGCCCCGCCCACCCCAAGGCTGGAGCCGCTGCACCCCGCTGTCCCTCCCCAGACCTTGGCAATGACGACCCCCCAAAGAGCCCGTCTGTATCCCGGACCCAGGGACTCAGGCCTCCAGCTGCTGGGGTGCAGGAGTCCCTGGCGAGCCCCCGAGAACCCCTGCGTACTGTCCCCCTGCACCTCCTTGTCTCCGCCCCGAGGATCCGTCCCCCTGGCCCCTCGGTGTCCACGTCTTGAGCTTAATAAATGTGCATTTGGTTTTTTCCCCTGTTCTGTCTGTGTGTTCTCATCTGTGGGGACACAGTGGGGGAGGGGTGCAGCGCTGAACCTGGGGAGCGCTCCCTGCGCGCCCCGGGTGTGCCCCTCTCTGCTCTCCCGGTGCCCTGAGTCGCCTCCTCTCCCACACCCTCAGTGTCCCTTCCGCTCCCTCCACACCTCCGGGTCTGCCCTGCCCCTTCCCCCAGCGACCCCGGCGCAGACCCCTCCCGCGCCCTCCCCGCAGGAGCCTCACCCGCCCAGGACCCGCCCGCGGGGTCCCCATCCCCGTCCCCGCCAGGCCGGCCGGTGGGGCCCCGCCTTGCCCTCGCCCCTGCCCCCGCGCCCTCCGCGTCTCCCCCTCCTGCCCCCACCCGGGCTCCGAGGCCAGGAAACCCAAGAGGAAATGACTGAGCCGGCTCGGTCCCCGCCCGCCCGCGCGCCCCTGGCCACACCCTCCGTCTGGACGCAGCCACCGCCGCGGCTCTCTCCCCACGCGGCCGCCGGTTCGGGACCCCAAGCTCGACGTGAGTCCCTCCTCCGCCCACCTCCGTCCGCCTCCCCTCTGCCCCGGCCGGGCTCAGGTGGGTGGGGGACCGGCCTGCTCCGTGCCTCTGCGCCCCCCCGTTCGTGCCACTGCTCTCACCTCCTCTTCTGCACCGCAGCGGGCCGCACTGCCTCACTCCCTCCTGCCTCAGTCTCCCCAGGTCCCCTCCATGTCTCTCGGACCGGTGCCTCTCCGATCTGCCCAGCATCCTGTTCTATGTCCCTGCAGGCGGCACCCAGCACCAACTCACTTTTTCCTCTGAGATCAGGAGTGCATTACTCACTCTTCCTCTTTCCCGCCTCCGACTCCTGGGCTGCGGTCCCGAGGGAGGGCAGGAGTCCCTGGTCGCCTCCCCTGCCCGGACCCCTCAGCCCTGCGCTGTCAGACAGAGGGGTAAGTGCCGGGCAGGGGGAGCAGGGAGGCGCTTCTCTGCTTCAGGAGTGTCCTCTGGAGTGTCCCAGCAGTGCCTTGCTGCTGCTGGGAGGCCGGTGGGTCTGATGCTTCTTGTGTTCTTTGGGGACCTGCAGGGGAAAGAAGAGCGGGTGACCTCTCAGCCCCTCCCCCTGCCCCAGAAGCCAGCTGCCACCTCCGATGTGGCTCAGGGTAGGGGAAGGGGCTGCAGGGTCCCTGAGGCTGCCCCCAGCCTGTCCCCTGACATCATGGCTGACCCCAGCATCGGCTCTCCCCATAGATGTCGCCCTCTGGTCGCCTCTGTCTCCTCACCGTCATTGGCCTGATTCTCTCCACCAGAGGTGAGACCCAGCCCTTGTCTCCACCAGACCCAACCTGCGTGCTGCTGGGTAGGTGGGTGGGGAGTTCAGATGCTCTGTCCTCTGTCCTGGCCCCCTACTGAGCTGGCACCAGGAAGTGAGGAGCCCTAGGGGAGGAGGGTTACACCCTCCTTGGACACTCACAACTGGGTGGCTACTTCCAGCGAGTCTGGCCGGAGCCTGTCCTGCTGAGCAGCCTCCGTTTCACCTCCAAGAAGAGCACAGAGTTTGGTTTGGCGGGGAGGCTGGTGTCGGTTTCCCACTCGGCAGCCAGGAAACTGGGCTCCCAGCAAAGCCGAGCCCTGGGTCCCCAGCAACACGCAGTTAGGCAAAGGGCCTGAGCTGGGGCCCGTCCAAAGAGTTAGAGACATCCCAGCCCTGCCTGGGAAGTGTTTCCCAAAGGTGGGGACCAGGGGGCCATTTGCGGATGGTTTTACATGGCAGGCACTGTGTGCACTCGCTCGTTTAGGCATTAGCTACACTCAGATATACATGTCGTGCCCATTTTACGGGTGAGGAAACTGAGGCTCAGCGAGGGAAAGTGCCCTGTGCCAGGGCCTGGTGAGCCTGTCCCCAGAACCCAGGGCACACACTCCACTGGAGGTGCCCCCATTGTCTTAGACAAAATGGCTTTCATGTCTTCTTTCAGTCACTCGACAGATATTTGTTGAGCACCTACCATGTGCCAGATCTACGCACTAGGGAAATAGCAGTGGCTAAAACAAGAGGTCACATTCTGGTGGGGAAAGATGACAAGTCGTAAGTGATGTAGCAGTGTAGACAGTGTGCTAGAAGGTGCTACATGGTGTGGAGAAGAGTAGAGGAGTGTAATGAGGATTGTTTGCACAGGGTGGTCAGGGAGGGCCTCACTGAGGAGGCGCCATTTGGGCAAACATCTGAAGGACACGAGGAATGAGCCTCGCAGGTGTTTGGGGGAACCGAGTGCTACCTGGGAAGTTGGAAGAACAGCAGGCAGGGGTGTGGCTGGGTTGGGGGGAGCAAGATGGGGAAAATGAGAGGTCTGAGAAGTGAGGGAGGGCCAGATAGAGGGGGAGTTATGGGCCGGGTGAGGACTTTGCTATTACCTGGAGAGAGGTGCAGCGGGGCAGGGCTTTGAGCCAGGAAGGCCCTGACCTGACCCAGGTGACCCCAGGCTCCCTCTGGCTGCAGGTGGGGACCAGACCGAGGGGGCAGGGACAGAGCAGGGGACCAGAGAGGAGGCTGCTGGGGTGTCCGGGCAGGAGGGGATGGAGGCCGGGCCAGGCTGGGGCCGTGGATGTGTCTGGCAGCGGGGGAGCCCCTCCCCCTGCTCCGTCTCATCTCGCCCTATACAGCCCCATGAAGTAGATCCGATTATTATCACCGCTTTGCAGGCCAGGCAGCCGAGGCTCAGAGAGGGGACTTCATTCGCTCCAGGTCGCACATCAAGAAAGTTTTGGGGAGCAGAATTTGAACGCAGGGCCCTGGCTGACCCTAGCACCTAGGCTAATAGGACGAAACTGCCTCTGCCATCCTGCAAGGGTGGGCAGGGAGGGGGCTGGAGGAAGGTTCTTGGACATTAGCGTAGCTTAAAATACTTCCAGTGTCATGGATTGATTGATATGGCTAAAGTTGAATGGTGCCACCAGCAGGTGGGACCTCCCAGAGGTGTCCCCAAGGCTTGAGCAAGGAGGGCAGGGTGGGAGCACTGGTGGGAGAAAGGGGACCAGGGGCTGCCCCTGCACCGACGTCTCATCCTTCATTCCCCAGGACGGACGTTGCAGGAGGCCACGCCCATTCCTCCAGCGGACCCAACTACTGTGGACTTGCATGTCCTGACACCAATCTCAGGTGAGGAAAGAGGGACAATTCTGTTATTGCAAAGAACAGCAACAAAAATCCCGCACTTGGGACAAACCCAGATAAGGGAGTTTATGGATTTGTGTAAATAGAAAGTTCAGGGTTAGACCCAGCTCAAACCAGGTACTCAGATGATGCTATCAGGAAGCGATCTCCATGCCTTGGTTCTGTTGTCTCTGTCTTGGCTTCATTTTCAGGTAGATTCTCCTCTCATGGGGCCAAGGTGGGCCCTAGAAGCCTGGAGCTTTCATCCTGCCTGCTAAGAATCCAAGCAAGGGAATTTCTCCTCCCCCAATCCAGCAAATTTCCCAGAACCGAGTGTTGTCTTTGGCCAGGTTTAGGTCACATACCCACCTGTGAGCTGATCGTTGTGGCCACAGGCGCAGAGAGCTGATGGCCAGGCCTGGGTCCCATGTTCGACCTCCAACACGGCCGGTGCCAGCCTGGCTGGATAGAGTAGACCGAGAATCAGGGGAGGATGGCTCCCCAGGAGAAGTTCCAGGGGCTCTTATCAGAGCACGTGGGTGCTGGTTTGTGGTCAGAGGTATTTGGAAGACTGAGTTGAGCACGTTTCTTTAGACAAGACATCTCAGAGTCTCGAGAAAGCTAATCTGCAGCCAGCTTCCCCCAGGAGCTCTAGGATGGCGTATATGGGGGGAGGGGGGCTGAGTCAAGGGAGGTACTGGCAGCACATTTGGGCAGTTAGCAAATGGCTGGATTAATTAAGTCAATTTCATTACAACAAAATTGAGTTGCTATGGGAATCCCCTGTATCTGAGTCTACGGACCGTCTCCACTTCTTTCTCTGCTCTTCTCGCCCCGTCTGTGTCCGGATTCCAGATACAGACCACCCAGAGCTCTGGCCCACCCCTCCGCCCCCAGCCTGGCCTGCTGATGGTGAGTAGGGCAAGCGCAGGGGCTGGGGGTGGGCCCGGGACAGACGTACCTCCCCGCTTCCGCTGATACTCTGGGTCTTTGGGTACCTATTTCAGTCTTAAGTCCCCTGGTTTACTTCGAGTGGGGCAGTAGCCAACTCCATTCAATACTTAAAAAAAAAAAAAAAACTTTTGAAATTGTGAAATTAACATGCATATAGAAAAATCCAAAACCCATAAATGCACAACATAATGACTTTCTCTAAATGGAGCGCCTGTGTATCTACCGCCCAGGCCA
Source organism: Cheirogaleus major (assembly GCA_963574435.1). Classification (NCBI taxonomy): domain Eukaryota; kingdom Metazoa; phylum Chordata; class Mammalia; order Primates; family Cheirogaleidae; genus Cheirogaleus; species Cheirogaleus major. Next base: position 6,727 of record CAUYPO010068239.1, on the reverse strand, counting down.
AAGAGTAGAACTTGGCAAACACCCCCAGAAACTCCCTGTGTGCCAACTTCATTCATTTCTTCCTTTCATCTCTGTAGCTCTTTTTCCTTTCTTGAATTTTCAAACAAGTTTTGAACTTTTTCTTGGAGTATGACATCATTCAAAAGCACTCCCCAAGTTTTGCAATTGATGTTTAGCGACATAGTAGTACCTAAACACATTCTCGGTAGAAAGAATAAAAATACTGTAAGCGAAACTAAGTCCCGTTAACCCCGCCCCCTCTCTCCCCGTCCTTCTTCCCTGCATCTGACTCTGAGAGGTCCTCACTTGTTAGCACTGGGGTGGCTGCCCAGGGACACTGCATCACATGACTATCACCTGGAGAAACGTACTGTGACCGTGTGGTGCATTTGTGAGTTCAAGAATATCATGAGTGTTCTGCAACTTGCCTTGTTTGTTTGTTTCATGCAACAGTATCTTCGGCAGCTCTTCTCAGATCACTATATAAAGACTCGTCTCGTTTTCTCCGCTGCCCAGTGTTCTGCAGGGTGGCTGGGCTGCAGTTACGGTCACACACCTCTGGAACATATTGACTGCTTCCAGTTTCTTCCGTCTGCACACAGCGCCACAATGAGCAAACCTGCCCCTTCCTCCCTGAGCAAACACTTAGACTAGTATATACTTCCTACGTGCTGGTCATGGTTCTAAATATTTCACTTGTGTTAACTCACTCAATCCTCACACAGACCCTTTGAGGTTATGTTACCCCCATTTTACAGACAAGGAAACAGGCTCAGAGTAGCTCACAGCAAGTCAGGGTCACAGCTGGGATTGAAGTCCAGGAATATAGTTCCGGAGACTGTGCTCTTATCCAAAACACTACTGGGCAAAGGCTGGGTGGGGTGCCTCGTGCCTGTAATCCTAGCACTCCGGGAGGGTGAGGCGGGAGGATGGCTTGAGGTCAAGAGTTTGAGACCAGCACTGAGCAAGAGTGAGACCCCGTCTCTACTACAAATAGAAAAATTAGCCGGGCATCATGGTGTGCACCTGTAGTCCCAGCTACTTGGGAGGCTGAGGCAGGAGGATCACTTGAGCCCAGGAGTTTGAGGTTGCAGTGAGCTATAATGACACCATTGCATTCTACCCCCCCACCCCCCGCGCGACAAAGGGAGAATCTGTCTCAAAAAACAAAAACAAAAACAAACAAACAAAAAAGCCCACTATGGGGCAAAGGACACGCACATTTCAATTTGTTTTGGAAGTTGCCCTCCCACCAGCAGTACAGGGGAGAGTCCCCTTTACTCACCCCTGAAGTGACACTTGGTTTATCAGTGTCTTTGGGTTTGCCAGCCTGGTGGAGGGAGATTGTCCTTTGCTGTGCAATGGGTCTGCATGTCCCTAATTCAGTCTTTTCTTACTCTCCCCTCCTTGCTCTTCTGGCCCGAGTAGAAACAACACAAAACCCGACTGAGACGCTTCCCCAGACCCAGCAGCCGCCGGGAGTGGATGGACGGCCGGTGACACACCCAGCCACGCACAGCAGCGCCGAGGAAGGTAGTGCCTGGGCCTGAGAGCTGCAGCCTGCAATCTTTGTTTAATTCTCTATCTAGGTCACCATTTCCCCGAGTACGCTTCTCCGAGCACCTGTCTGGGGAATTGTTAATACATTTTCAAAAAAATTTTTTTTGGTTTGTGATCAAAGGTATTTGGGGAACTCTGAGTTAAAGTTAACCATGTTTCTTTACAGCAGGACTTCTCAGAGTCTTGATTAAGCTAATTTGCAGCAAACATTCCCCGGGGGGGAACAGCCAATATACACTGTTTCCCAAACTGATAGACTTGGGAACCCTCTTTCGTTCAGTTCCCTCCACAGGGCTGGTGCTATAAAATGCGGCTCTGGATGTTTCCTTTGTGCATGTCTTAATGACAAAGCAGGAACTCTTAAGTTGCAAGATACAGAAACTACAACTTAAGAAAAGAAGATTTATTGGCTATATAAGTTCTGTAAAGTCCAGAGGTAGCCAATTTCAGGCATGGCTGGAGGGCCAGGATCCCGGAAGTCCTCCTACCTGGCTATGCCAGGTGTTGTTGCTCTTTAGTTCCTTTATCTCCTGGATTATAGGGTGGGTGGCCCAAGAGATCCTCAGAAAGGGATAAGGGGTCCCTAGGGGGTCGGCGTAGCTGTAACCAGATGGTGCAGGCTTAGTTTGGTATTTCGGTACCCACCATTACGTGTTGCCTCCAGGGGTGAAGTGGGGGGACGCCTGACCCTGCACACTGGCTGCGTAGATGTGGGGGAGGGGTTTCTCCCAGATACAGACTTTCAGTGATATCCCTTGTTTCTGCCTCCGTCATCTTCCAGCCACTGTCTCTGCCCATCCCACCAAAGGCACGATGATGCTCACCAAGAGGACATCCCCAGGTGCAGATGTCAGGGCAGACCCCCAGACCCCCAAGCCACATGGTCAGTAACTCCCTTCCCAGACTGGAAGTAGGCTGTTTTCTATGCACTGTGTATTGCTAGCACCTGGAATACAGCCCAGCACAGAATAGTCCTCGAAATGTGTGTTGAGTGAATACATGGCTTCAAGCCTGGAGAGGGTGGGCACATAATATATGATGTCTGAATAGATGAACGAATGCATAAATGAATTCTGCATGCAAACCACCTCAAAACTCAATAACTTAAAGTGATAACCATTTATTTAGGTCTCAACTGTGCAGTTTGGTAATGTAGGCTGTGCTCAGCTGGGTGGTTCTTCTGGTTTCAGCTGGATTTACTCGTGCACCTGAGATTAGTTGTGGGTCAGCAGGGAGCTCTGTTTCTAGGGGCACCTGGCTTATTCCTCTCATAGTCTTATCCTCCACTTCCTGCCCAGTCAAGCCCCAATGAATGAATGACAATGATATGCCCACCGGTCATATCGAGATCCCATTTCCCTATTCATTCCACAAATATTCATTGAGCACCTCCTGTGTGCCAGGCATTGTTATAGGGCCAGAGATACAGCAGTGAACAAGAAAGACAAAAATCTCTGTCCTCATGAAACTGACATTCTAGTAGGGGAAGAAAGACAACAGATAATAACCATAATAATTATATGTCCATTGAGTTTAACTTGCCATCAGGAAAAACAAAACAGGTTAGAGAGTGACTGAAGAGTACAGGTTGAGTATCCATTATTCAAAATTCTTGAGACTAGAGTGTTCCAGATTTGGGATTTTTTTTTGAATTTTGGAATATTTTCATTATATTTACCGATTCAGCATTCCTAATCCAAAAATCCAAAATCCAAAATGCTCCAATGAGTGCTCCTTTTGAGTATTATATTGGTGCTCAAAAAGTTTCAGATTTTGGAACATTTTGGATTTTCAAATTAGGGATACTCAACCTGGATTTCCTATATAGGACCAGGGAAGGCCCCACTGAGAAGGAAGTGAAGGAAGTAGCCATGTGGATGTCCAGGGAAAGGGTGTTCCAGGCAGCAGGAACAGCCAGTGCAAAGGCCCTGAGGTGAGAAGGTACCTGGCATGTTCAACAGCAGGGAGGCCAGTGGGCTGAAGTGCAGCAAGTGAGGGGAGAGTGAAGAGATGAGGTTAGGGAGGTTAATGCAAACCAGACTGTGTGTCGCGGTGAGGACTTTGGCTTTTGTTCTAAGGGTGCCAAGGCTGAGCCCCAGGTGTTCCCTCTCCCTGACTCCGCCATTCACTTACTCACGCCACAAACCTTCACTGAACTCTGACTTGCTCCTTGCCTGTCCCCTCCAGGTTCGGATGAGGACAACCCCTTCTTCTATGGTAAGTTGCCCATGGGAAGATGTGGGGAGAGGAAGGGTGAAGGCCTCTATGACTATACCCCTCCCTTTTCTCTCTACAGATGAAAGCACTCTCCGGAAACGGGGGCTCCTGGTGGCAGCTGTGCTGTTCATCACGGGCATTGCCATCCTCACCAGTGAGAATGGGGCTTGGGTGGGAATGGGAGGTTTGCTCTGTGGCTGAGGGTCAGGTCCTCCAAGGCCCCTGCGCAAAATTGTTTTAAATGAGTTGTCCATTAGCTGTATATCCATACAAACTGCCCCCGAATTCAATGGTTTAAAATGATTAACATGTATTTGGCTCTCAAGCATGCAGTTTGGAAATGTAGGCTGGGCTCAGCTGGGTGGCTCTTCTGGTCTCAGCTAGACTTGCTCACGCATCTGAGGTCAGTTGTGGATCAGCAGGGAGCTCTGTTCTTGGTTCTTTGCCCCATGGTCTTACCTAACTAGCCTGGGCTTGTTCACATGATGGTGGCAGGGGTCTGAGCCAGAGAGAAAGTGAGAGCCAAAGAGTGCAGGCTCAGAACTGGCCACTATTACCTCCGACACATTCTATCAGTCAAAGTGAGTCACAAGGCCAGGCTTCATCCAAGCAGTCGGGAAATAGACTTGCTCTTGATGGGAAAAGAGGCAAAGTCACATTGCAAGGGACATGGATACTGTTGGGGAGGGGTAGAGAACTGGGGACGGTTCTGGAAGTCAACAAAGCACGCCGGGGTCACAAGCCCACTGTGACCTGGTGGGCCGAGGGCTGAACGAGGCTGGGTGGGGAGGAGGCAGATGAGCACAGATGCCTTATCTGGTGGAGCAGCCACCACAATGGGGGCCTGGAGATGCCAGAGCTCCTTCAAGAGCTCCGTGTTCCTGCAAAATCTTCCAGTGCATGGATATTGGCAACTGTGTTGGTCAGGGTCATGGCAGGTGGCACATGGGCCAAAAAAGAGTTAATTGGAGACCGTTTAATGGAGGGACTTTTCCACCACTAGGGTACCAGGGGATGGTGCAGTGCCCCAGGAATAGCCGCGATGGGGAGCTGTTATCAGCCGGGCCTGGGGGGTGAGAGGAGGTCATGGCTGTGCCAGGGCCCCGTGAGACATGGAACCCAACCAGGAGGGAGCAGGGCCGAGGGGATCAGATACCCAACCCTCCCTCTTCTCCTGCCCTCCTGTCTCCAGCCAATGCAGAACTATGGGGCAAAGGGCCCGGGGCATGTGGCCAGTCAGGTTGCAGGGCAACACAGGGCAGGGAAGGGGGGAAAAGGGAAATGACAAGTAGAGAAACTAAGGTTTTTCAAATGCTGTGGGTGAGATCAAACACAAGGCCCCCCAGTTTATAAGCTCTTAGTTAATCTGCATAGTTTACACCAAGTTTCACTGCCCTCTTGTCTCGTGTCTTCATCGGGAAGATGAGCACAGCAGGTGTGTTTTGCCTTAATGGGGCAAAGCAATCAGTATCGCTCCAGCTCATGGTTGCACCTCACCTTTCCTTCCCCCGCAGGCGGCAAGTGTAGGCAGTTGTCGAAGTTATGCCGGAATCATCGCAGGTGAGTCCGTCAGCAGCAGGGGCCGGCAGCCCGACGGGCACCCCGAGACTGAGCCCCCCACCAGCTCACCGTGCCCAGCCGCCTCCCTGCCCTCAAAGAGCCCCAAGAATGGTCAGTATGAGAAGCCCAGCCTGAGGGGGAAGACACAGATGGATGGAGCCGGAGCTGGGGCTGACGGCCGGAGTCCCCTACCGTCCCCACCCTGCCGCCCGGGAAGGCTGGCGGGCTCCCTGGGCACTGCTCCTCCAGTTATTCACTCTGTTCAGACAAAAATAAAGCACAGTGGCTCTCACCCTGTGGTCTCTGATCATTCCTGATGGGGGAGTAGAAGAAAGGCAGGTCCTGGCCTCAGGGCCCCAGCCCCAGGAGTGGAGCAAGGAGTCACAGACCCAAAGCCGAGGCAGGGAACAAAGGGAAGGAAGCCTGGGGCTGGCTGGTGGCCAGGGAAAGAGCCGGGGCCAGATCGTGCCTGTGGGCAGTGTGAGCCCCGGGCCTGGTCCCCAAGGGGAGCATGGAATCCAACGGCAGCTCCACCCCAGCATGGGCAGGGTTCAGGCAGACACCGGTGGAGGTCCTGGCCCACGTGGTCCCCTCTCCTTCAAACTGCAGGTCTCTCTCGCACTGGGAGGGGCCCCAAACATGAGTGTGGACACCCCAGTCTGCACATCCAAGCTCCATCTGCACCCCCCAACACGCAAATGGCCACCTCTGGGCCCTCTCTCGGCTTAGAGATAGATGTGTCCGTGAAGAAGGCCACATGGACCCTGGCGTGGGCTCAGAGCAATCTGAGTGAGGAATTATGGGGTGCAAGGGACCCAGGATACGGTCCGGAAGGGCCATGGGCTCTGGTGGGCACTTCTTGAAGGCCCCTGGACCCGACGGCCCAAGGGGAGGGAGCTCAGCTCAGTGGCCCCTCCCACGCACAAGGCTTGGGCCAGGGGCTGTGCCCAGGCACGAGGATGGTGCCAAAGTAAAGAGACAAAGTCCCTGTCACGGGGGTTGCATAATAACGTTTCACAAACTTCAGGTCCCAGCCCATTTGTGGGTTACAAAATCAGTTTAGTGGGCCATGAGTAGCATTAAAAAAACGAGAGAAAGAAGAAGTCATAAAATGAAAATGGAAATATCAGCACATCACAAATTATAAATGCAAGATTTTATATCTATAATATATATAGTATGTTATATACATAGATGTTACTGTATACATATTGGGGAGACTAAAAGTATTTCTTTTTTTTTTTTTTTTGAGACAGAGTCTCACTCTGTTGCCCAGGCTAGAGTGCCGTGGCGTCAGCCTAGCTCACAGCAACCTCAAACTCCTGGGCTCAAGTGATCCTCCTGCCTCAGCCTCCCAAGTAGCTGGGAATACAGGCATGCGCCACCATGC